>JAVSBS010027016.1:37757-62899 GCA_033124195.1 Coracias cyanogaster | reverse complement strand
TTACAGCAGCAGGTATTTGACCAGTACTTCATGTCAGAAGGAATTACATTCATTGCTGTGAGCATCTTAGAGGCACCAAGAATCACAGTGGTCCTGGAGATTAAACGTTTTAACAAATAACAAATCTGGTACTACCCCTTTCCCTTAAACAAAGGGGAACAGAGAGTCGGGTCAACTGGACTGCTCTTAACCAAAAAGACTGCAAGCTTCGGCACTGGGTCCAACACTGCACCAGGGCAGAGAGGTCTCCATGGCCTTCCATCATCTCCTCTTCCCGTAACGGCCACAAGCAGGAGGGTTAACTACAGTCACCTCTCTAAGGAAGAGCTCTGGATCACAACCTACTGACTTGCACCTTGTCCTGATCTTCAGGCTGGCCAGGGGCTCCTAAGCAGCATCTCCTTTGCTCTTGAGGTTTCCATACACTTCAATCAAACTTTGGAGAACAAGAAAGGAGGACAGGACTGTATGCTTACAGCACGAGTGAGCAGTCATTCAGAGAAGCAGTAGAATGAGTGGTTCTTACACCACTACCTTTTAAGGGAAAGAGCTTACAATTTCCACAGTGACACTTCTATCCCACCTCTTGGAGGAAGTCACCAAACCATTTCATGAAAGAGAGTACAAAGCACTCTTTGCAGCACTCTTCTTATTTGCTAACAGGGTTGTCCTAATTCAGTTTATAATTAAACAAACGAGGCAGAGGGGCCACATCTCACATGGGTGAGGTCAGGCTCTTCATGGACCATCAGAACCAAACCTCTTCTCCACTCCAAGGCCTGTTGCCATCAGCTTACGCTACCTTTCTGTTGAGCTGCGCAGATTCATTAGTGCTGTAATAGCTGTCTTTATCTAGCTGTTTTTGATGCAGCACATCTCTGAGGCATAAACCAAGCCTGGAAAAAACCTAATTAGCGTAGACAGCATTGCAATGTAATTCACAACATTAACAGCTTCTAAGTTTTCAGGAGAGAGCACAGAAAGCGATAAATGCTGGTACGCTAAGAACTAATGAAACCTCTGAAAATGCTTGTAGTAGGGACACCCAATTGTATAAGGATTTAGATTTGAAAGACCATAAGGAAAAGCTTTTTTAATTACAATACATGTAAAGACAACGGTTACTTCATTACTGTGCTTGTTTAAGGCTTTATTGTTGAGCAGTTTACACAAAGAAGCAAAAGAGAGTTGAGAAACAAAAATATGAAAGAGTTATTTGCTCTAAATATTAACATTTGTTAATTTTGATAGAAACTCGTGAGCTGTACCACAGTTCAAAACTGAGGATGAGAAAACTTTGTCTTACTACACTATGGAATTTGCAAAATGCCGATTATGCCATGTAAAGCAGACACAAATATTGCAACTATTTCCTTAGTATTTCCTTAAATGTTTCTCATTAAGGCATTGGCAGAGGATGGAAAAGCAGCAACACATCACTGAGCTTTGGCTAGAGCTCAGCTGAAGGTCAGCAGCCCTATGTGACAGCAATGCAGTTCCCAGCTTAGCTTCCCAGGAGCTGGGAGGTACTCAGACTCTGGACATCCTCCCATGGTCTTCCAACCCAGCCTTAGCCTCACTAACTTAAAGATGTTTGGCTACATCCTTTGGAAACAGAGAGAGCAGTTTCTTAGAGGGCTCATAGGGCAAACTGGGTTTGGTTTTGGGCACTGATTGTATTTGAAACAATACCATTTGTGTTCCTGATAGTGAAAACATTCTCTGCATTTAAAGCATAGCAAACATGCTTAGAAGGCAGAGCCACCAACATTTCAGTACCTGGTTTTCAGGGGGTAAGAAATCCACCCTAATAAGAGGGCTTCACAATAGCAAATGAAAGGATAAACCAACTCCTATTATTAATGGCTTCTGCTGACTTCTCATTACAGATTTCTCTCTAAAAAGAGCTGCAAATGCCAACGAGGTCTGGGGAAGACAAGAAACAACGTGAAGACCTTAAGTCCAAATCAGCAGATAGAGCAACCATGCTTATACCAATCAGCACCTGTTTTTCTATTGACCCCTTCTTTCCATTAACAGGCAAGATGCTTCAGGGAGGAAGGAAAACTGCATCCATTTGGTAATACCATATTATAAATCTTATAAGGCTGATATCTTTCATATGCACATCATATACATTGAGACCACTGTGAACACAGTTGTAGAAAACAAGGTCAAATATGTAAGCCTGTCCTTCACAGGCTATCTTCCCTTTGTACCATCATAAGCAGAAAAGGTGGCAGCAGGTACTGCCACCAGCAGCCCCCAGCTCAGTGCCAAGGTTTATATCACCCTGAAAGAAACAGTGACCTTGTAGCAGCTTGAATACAGAAGCATGGAAATCTAGCCCCAAGGAAAAGGGTATCAGGAGATAGGACAGGTCTGCTAATGATCAGCTGTGCAGCTATGGGCATCTCACTCTCCTCCTCCTTCTCATTTCCCCTAATCTCTCCTTATTTTATTTAGATCCTGTAGGACCATAAGCTTCTGCTGTCCTGTGTTACTGAGACTACCTTGACCTCTGCCTGCTAAAAGTACCTACAAGAACAAGTGAAAACAATGTACACATGGTTTTAAAGCAGGTGCTAAATATAGTTCCCATTCCTCAGTTGTCTTACAAATTGAAATGGAAAAAGGCACTCGTTTGTTTTTTTTTTCCAACATACTGAGCTTCTACTGAAGCATAGCAAGAGACTGCTCTCTATGCCTAGCAGCTTAGTCTGTCTGCCATAAATAAAGGGTAAAAGCCTCAGAAACCACAGAGTAGTTTTTGCTTTAATACCAGCAAGCTCGAGGTTAATATCAGCACAGACGATTCTGACAAATGCATCTCTTTTCTTTTTAAGAGTCAATAACAAAAACCGTGACGCTACAACCCCATTCGAAAAAAAGATGCTGAGAACAAACGGACAGATATCCAGGGGTTAGAACAGACAGACATTCATTTTGCATTCTTCCTTCTGCACACAGCAGGGAGTGTCCTCTCTTCCCAAGACAGTTTTTGAGACAACAGTAGGCACAATTCCCATGAAGTTCAGGAAGATTACTAAAGTGATGTTTACAGCTAGTCCTGGAAGTTATTATATAGGAAAAATACCATCTTAATTTCCCATTAAATATTTTTTTTTTCCCCAGAGTCATTGAGAAGACTTTTATGATGCCCAGTGGCCTAATGAAAGAGCTTGAAGCTTTTTTTTTTCCAAAAGGTTCATTAAAACCCTACAACAACGGCCCTGAAACAAGAGTTTAGCACCACACCAACCTCACTCAGGATTAGCTTCTAATTCGAGCTGTAACAGTGAAGTAGTAGAAAAAAGAAAAAAGGCTCCAAGGACTAAAATCAGTATCTTTTAATGCACCTTTAGTGCCATCTCAACAAATATTCTAGACACCTGACAAACACATATACAACAGACTACACACAAGCTGAACCCCCTTAGATGAATTCATTAGTCAACTATCACCACCACAAGTCTGTCCTCCTGAAGGCACTTTCTCCATTTAAAGAACAAATTCACTTTCACAGCACATCAGAATTCAGGCTGCTGCTCCATCCAACATCACCCCCTTCACCCTCACGCAATGAATGATTTAATTGAGCCAATTACAGAGTCGGGATTAACTCAGGAAGAAAGAGCCAAGGGCAGTTTTGCTCTGCAGTGAAAGTCCACAGAGCAGATACCACTGGCACACAGTAGCTTCAGACAGGATAAAGGACTACAGCACGTGTCAAGGACCCCACCAGCTCTAAGCCTTCTGCAAGAAAACTTTAAACATTAGGGGGCATTTTGGGGGACTATTTAAAACAAGAATAAAATAGGTTTGGGAAGCAAGAGATGCCTTTGGATATTTTCTTTTCACTACTCCCAATTAATACTACAAACTTTTCACTGATATTTGATGCAACTCTCATGCAACACCACATTGCCTCTCCTAGGAGCCTCAGGGCTCCAGCACAAGGTGGAATACCCCTCCAAAAAGGAAAACACACTGCAGGCAAAGGCAGCAACACTGCTGATGAGGACAACAGGTGCTTCTTCACTGCTTTGGCCATTTCATTTTGACTACTAAAAAATCCAGAAAAGCCCATGATCAGAGACTGGCTGCCAAAGTATGTCTCCTTTTGAAAACTCTTCACCATCAGTCAACTGAAGACCATAAATGGGAAGAAATGGACATTTATGTTTGCCTGCTTAGCCTGTAAAAACTGAGTCCTATGACTCAAACATACAAGTTGCTAGCTCTGATTGATCATAAAATATAGATGTTTCCACTTCAAAGTAAGAGATGGGGTTTGCATCTGCTAGAAGTCAACATCAAATCCAAATAGTTGCCTTGACAGCTCTCCAAGTTCTTTGACCTGTATCGCTAATACACAAATCAAACCTAACAGGATTTATTATTAATTTCTACTAGCCTTCATTAGCTATTACTTTAGTTTTAAATGGTGTCTAAGGACCAGTAACATCAATCCCTTCACAGCAATAAGTTGCCTGAATAAAATATAAGCACAAATTGCTTATGTAAGATACACTTTTGCCCTATTAACACAGCTCAATCTAAACACCTACATCTCAGTTAATTAATATTTTTCTAAGCTAAGTACATCATGTAATTTATTGCTGCTAAAGAAACCAATAGCTTGCTTACACCTTACTCTTTTCCATCAAAAATATTTGGGGGTAATAAGATAAAGCTCTTTATTATATTTGCTTTCTTGTCAAATGTCTATTTAAAGAGTCTCTGAATTTAGCATACAACATTTCCTACATTGAATATTTGTTAACCATGTCCCTTTTTCCCTTCCTTTGCACATCTGACAGCCCAAAGATATGTAAAGTCAAACTTGTACTACTTGCACAGCATGCCCAAGAGATGTCAAAAACCTGAACTTTGGGCTTAACTGTTCAGTAGAAAGAACATCATATAGCAGATGAAAATACTTTGATATCAGACATTTCTAATGAATAAACACCACATAAAAGAAACAGCAAGAACCTACATTCTCTACCAGTGACCACTCAGTTTGTACTTCTAAACTACCCTGCTGTGACAGTGCCACCAGGCAGAGCTTGGCTTATGAACAACCACAAAATGTCCCTGAAGCAGGTGGAGTCACTCAGCTCCAGGACATCATAGGGGTGGAGGGAAGCATGACTTCTCCATTTAGAAAAACCCTTTGCATGGAGGTCCACAAGAAAGGGGATGGGGAAGAACACAAAAGCCTCACACCAAAAAAATTACCCATTTCCCCTTCCCAATTGCACACTACAGAGTAAAGGAGAAATCCCGAGCAAAAGCTCATGTAAGCCTATTTCCACCATTAAAAATATAACATAAGAGGATAAAGAATAAACAAACTGCCAGCATGGCTTATCCCAGGATGAGCTCCAGTTTGCTAAATATTTGTTCCAGCACAGAGGCAGAAAAAGGAAACTAGAAAACACTTACAGGACTCTTCATCCTTATGCCTGGAGCTGCTGTCTCACAATGAGAGTACAAGTATGAACACAGCTAATATGCTTGTGTTTTACCCTCTCCAAACAGGTAAAAGGTCTTAGCACTGTATATCACAGGTTTACAGGTACTGTAAATCCTAGGTTTTATGAAACTTCTGGATGTTTAATGATGGTCAATTTCTGTCTCTGCAGCAGAGAAGCTTCTTCATCAAATACTACTTTTCTGTGATGATAAAAATCAGACTCAAGGTCGCACTGAGGACATCCGACACCATACAATCTCCTACTTTCCTGCTGTAATGAATGTCACTGCTTCACTTTTCTCACTGTTGCTGCTGTTGAACCTTCGGCAGAACCAACAGATAAGGACCTGATACAAATTTCTTCGGACAAAAGATAGAAATGAGATTTGGCCAAACACCTTGTACACAGGTGGAGGTAAGTACCTTCATGTGAAAGAAGGGATGCATTTTCATCCTCTTCCTCCCAATAGTTTATCTCCTCGAGAAAAAAAACATCAGAAAAGTATTGTATAAGAAAGAGATGGAGGAGGCAAGGGAGGTAAAACAAACAAACAAAAAAACCATGTTATTATTTGGTATAGATCTACTCCGGTTCCTAAGAGAACAAAAAGTAAAATGAGGGTGACAGAGTACAGGAACAAGCTGCCCAGAGAGGTTGTGGAGTCTCCTTCTCTGGAGACATTCAAGACCCGCCTGGATGCGTTCCTGTGTGACCTGGTCTAGGTGATCCTGCTCTGGCAGGGGGGTTGGACTTGATAATCTTTTGAGGTCCCTTCCAACACCTAACATTCAGTGATTCTGAGAGAAGACATTTAATACACCTGGTTTCATCCTTTCATAATATTGGGTTGGTGCACAGAATTGAAGGAGTGATGCGAGTTTGCTCATATGAGCCAAAAAAAAAAAAAAAAAAAAAGTTTTCATTTGATGACAGTATCCTTTACAAGACAACAATTACAGTGTTTGTCACAGATCATGTCTAATTCTTGCAACATCTCAGACTGGAAAGAGTTTCTGGTTTTACTAGTTCTGAGGAAGCTCAACTTCCCTTTTACTCATTTTCCTTGAATGCTCCTTTTCTACCTGGCATTAAATCTCTCTTTGGACATTTACTCAGTTAATTTAGCTTAATTAAATTGAGATTCCTCCACTTAGAAAGTGAAGTGAACTGAAATCAAATTAAAGCAACTTTAATTTTGAAAAGTGTGCAAACACAGAGGTTTAATGAGGTTTAAATAATCCTTTTTAAAATTCACACCTTTAGTTAATTGAATTCAACTTTCCCAAGGATCCCTGTATGGACATGTTCTGTGTCAAATCATATTTGAGAAAAAACAGAAGAGGGAAGAACAACACCCATAATTAAAAGAGAAAATAAAGGCAATTCTACCTGCAGATCTGTGCAACAGGATGAGATCACTTATTCTTCTGCTTTTAAGTACCTTACTAGCAACAAAAGGGGCAGGGGGGAAGGAGTGCATCTGTACACATCCTCAGCACATCTTCTTCACCACTTACACAAGAAAGCAGAGCAATGAAAACACAGACCTGAGATCCATTTGTCAAATGAAGAAGTGAAAAATTATATGGAAAGGAACACTAATAGCAACCAAGAAACAGATAAGATAAATTAAACCTTCTCCTAAGGCAAGACAGAGTGCAACCAAGGGGCAGGTGGGATGCTTATATGAAACTCCTCCAAACTACTATGCAAGGCTTGCTAAGCAAGACAAGACAAATACAGTGCACCGTCAGCAGCCTTTGGTTTCGACCTCCAGTTCTGGTATCAAACCATCTATTATTAATAATTGGTTGAGGCTGCAAATCTTTGGTTGACTGACTTGAATATTGCTCCAAACCCTTACCCATGGTTTGTCTTTATACTCATCTTGAGCAGCCTCTTGGCATTGGAAGCTGCTCTCAATGCTTGAGGACATGTTCTTTGAAATCTTGCCTCTCTGATTTCTGAAGTCCTCTGGGCTATCATTTCTTCTTCTGTGCACTCTTCATCTGCCTTCAGACCTAAGATTTGCTTTTCTCTCTCCAGTGATATATGCTCTTTCTGAACGGGTCTGAAGGCACCCCACGCATGCAAACCAATGATGCTTGTGAGCAAATGCTTGCAGGCTGGTGCATGCCCATGCTTGTGCACCATTTCCTTGCCAGTATGTCCATCTGCAATTCATCCCGCTCAGAAGTATGACAACCAACAGCCTCCAACAACCTGCTACACGACTGTAGGAAGCGACACATGCAGGGCTTGCCAGTGCAGACAGCACTTGCCAACAGCTCACACAGACACCAGTATCTAATATCACTATTTTCCCCACACCTCTGCACTGAAAAGTAAGGAGACCCAGCAATGCAGAAAGGTTGTGAGCTCAAGATGGCAAAACGGATGGCACAGAGCCTAAAAATGGATGGTGCAGAGCCTAAAAATGGATGGTGCAGAGCCTGGTCCTGCAGCTGCAAACACCGATGGTGGGATGAAGCTGAAGCAAGACCCCAGCAGTGTGCACACAGGCAGATGTGTGTCCATGCTGGCACAGTTGCAGACCCATCACTCTCTGTTGGGATTTTACTGTCCTTATCACTACCAAGATCCTTGGCAGAGCCATGTACTCTACAGCCCGTGGAAATCAGTGAGGCTGCTTACGCACATGCTTATAGGCTGCTCTGAGTCAAGGCTTAAAAGCAAATGCATGCCTGAGTATGAAATAAATCTATTCATGGCACTGGAAGCTCTGCAAACTACACACATTTGCTACTTCTTCACTGACTCGAACTGCCATTATGCACAGGTTAGACACTGACAGAAAAATAAAACTCTACAGTTTTCATATAAAGACT
Organism: Coracias cyanogaster; assembly: GCA_033124195.1. Taxonomy (NCBI): domain Eukaryota; kingdom Metazoa; phylum Chordata; class Aves; order Coraciiformes; family Coraciidae; genus Coracias; species Coracias cyanogaster. The sequence goes on along the minus strand of JAVSBS010027016.1, from coordinate 54,567 downwards.
GTCACAGACTAATTCAAAGACAATTTCAAATTAGGCAAGTAAATCTCTGTCCAAACTTCCCTTCAAATATAATGAATCACTGGTTTAGTTCAGGCATTCACATTTGCAGCTCAAAACAGTGGAGGATTATTTTTCCCCCCCCTTCCCTCCCCAAGTGTAACAAGCCACTGAAACACAACGTTTATCACTGAGTCGCTTGCACCTGCATAATCCTGTTCATCACCACTATGAGCTGTATTTTAAGTTATTAAATAAAAAAAGACGGGGATAACATTCAGGACAATACAAAAATGCTCAGCCCTTAAATATTCCCAGAGCTCCACTTGGATTCACAGACCCTGGCAGGAACAGATCTCTAAGCAAGCAGAGGGCACTGGGAATGAATTTCCCCTCTCCTCCTGACACAAGAGGCAGAGGCACAATCAATTTGTACCAACCGCAGAACTTACCCCTGGAAATCACAGGGAATAAGTTAATTGTGCGATTGTGAAGAAAAGTAACACTTGCTACAAAGCAATTAAAAGCCACTCTCACGAGTGTTCAGAGTCCTTTGCAATTTACTCAAAGCAAACATGTTTCCCTAAAATGAAAAAAATCGAAACCCCTCAACCTTCAACACAAGCTCATTACTCCCTCCAGGTCCTCCTAAAACATGTGCTTGTAGTGTATTTTGCAGCTCTGCAGAACTTCTGCTTTTACATTCATGCAAAGATCTCTCCCTTACAATGATTAGGTTAAATAAAACCAAAATATTTTGCTGTAATTTCCATACAGGACCTCAAACACTTTGCAAACATTCAGGACAGCAGGGAAGGGTCAACCTTGTGCTTACACAGAGTCAGGCACATGAAGATGCTCCAAGTCATAGATACCTCCCAGGGAACAAACAGTAGGGTGGTGGTGTGCTGGTTCAGCCATCATCATTTCATGCTGCCATCAGTTGCCTGATCACACAGACCAACGCTGAACTCAGCAACATCCCCTCAGTCTTCTTTCAGACAGTCCTGCCATAGGCTCCTGTGGGCCCAGCTCCTCCACTGCCCACTGTGGTGACAGCATTGCCTGCTGGACACAACAGACATAGATGGCTCCCTCAGTGGCCCTTCACATGCAAGGACACCCCAAAGAGCTCAGCAAGAGGCAACCGGCCCCAACAGAAGAAGCCACCCCAACAGGAAGCTCCTCCAACTGATCAGCTCCTGGTTGATATAATCCTGGCCTTGCCCACCACCGTAACCATGACCACCTGGGTGAGGACAGAGCCACAGTGACACAGGTGGGCCAGGTTCTGCCTCTGGAACATGAAGCCAATAAGAAAAACAAAACATTCTGCTAGGTTGTGACTCATTCACAGGTCAACTCCAACCTGGGGTCCACAGCTCAGGCCCCAGCACTTCTTCAGATGGTAGAATTTATAGCTGGTCCAGGCACAAAAGTTCACATTGCCATTTTACATTTGACATCCTAGTAAGCTCAGGAAAGGAAAAAACTTACAGCTTGCCCTTGATCCTGACAAAGAGCTTATATGAGCCCCACCATTGCAGCTGTTTCAACTGAGAAATCTTAATTTTGCTGAAAATCCTTTCCTGCCCTCTTGCCTTCAAAATCAATATGTCATAGTGAGTTATTTCATTAAGTACTCCTCATGCTCTGTACACAGCTTGTCTTTGAGGACAACCTTTAGATATACTTGCTGTCTGCAGTGCTGCTTGTAAAAGGACACCTGGTATTTTGTAATGGGGATATGTCATGTGGGCTCTTCCCTATTCTTCTTCATAAATATATATTATAACAGCTCCTGTTCCTAAGGAAAAGAAAATTGCCTTTTGGTCCTTAGTGAGCCATGTTTGTTCCCCTCCCTCCTTCACTTCCAGGCTGGTATCTCTCCTACAGACAGACATGGAGACAATCTTAAATGACAATAAGACAAATTTCATTTTGTTGTGAACTGCTTTTTCAATTATTTTTCTAATCTCTATTTCTCCTGGCTGACCCCTGCTCTGACAGGGGTCCCTAACCTCCAGATTAAAATATGCAAATTATTATCTTCTCTTCCACTTAGACCTGTGTCAGATACATTGCAATTACAAGGAAATATTTGATTTGGTTTTATATGAGAAGAACATAGTTACTTACTTTTGTCATCTTCCTTAATAAAATAAATGCAATTTGACATGATGGAATCAAAGTTCACAGAGGCATAGATCACAAAGTATTTTATATTCATTGAGGCAGCTGCTGTTAAAAGAAAAAAATCAAACAACTTGTGAAAATCTCTATCACTCACCTTCAACCCCCCACCTCTCACCTTTAAATTAGTATTAAATAAGTTATACTAAAACAATGGGAAAAAAAAGCAGGTACAACACATCAAGTTTTCCATTTCCTCCAAATAATTCACGCTGAAGTCTTTAGATTGATATTAATGATCATTGGCTTAAGATTTTACAAAGAGACTGATATATTCCCATTTTCAATAATTGTAAAGCAAGATTTGGCTGCTATTTTTAAATTACAGAATTATGCTACACAAAGAATGGCTCTGTGCAGAGACTTTTTTTCCTCCTCCTTTCTGATTCCTATTAATTTTTAACTAGTAGTAAAAACTTCACTCAGTAGTATCATCATTAATAATGATGATATAATAGAAGTCTCTAGGTACACAGAGATTTAAAAATACAGAGTGTTGAAGGAAAACTGTACATGGCCAAAGGAAATTCTTTCCAGATTTTCCAGGGAAATTCAGAGACATGTAGCTAAGGAAAAAAAAAAAAAAAAACAACAACAAAAAAAACCCACACTACTTCATATACATGAATCACTTTCTGTCTCGGCTACTGTTAGAGCGTAACATAATAGCTGAAAAGTTGGAATTTCATAAATGCAGGGCTACATAATTGATCCAATTTTACCAACACGTGACATGGAGGGTGTATTGCTTGAAATAAAATGCATGTGCTAGTGGGGAGCTGAGTAAGAGAAAATATAGGTTGTTAGAAGTCATGGTAATCTTCCCCAAATACCTGGAGAATTCTGCAGTTACAAAAAGGTCCGCTTCTAGCCTGTTACACTTTGCCAGCACCTAGATAATGAAATAGTCTTATGAAAAATATGAGTATCTTCATAGGATTTCCTCATATTTCATTTCACCCACTTGTACATCTACAAATCGAGAAGTTTCCTGTAATTTTGTAAGGTGGTAATTTTGGCAAGGTATCATTAACTGTTTCTAACCTTGCCCTAATGTATTGTAAAGACCATTTCAAGCAACTGAGCTACAGCATGTTAATAAGTTGTTCCTGCTGACAACTGCATGTTGCCGCTCTTTCAACTTCGACGTGGGTCTGCACTGCCAGTCTAAACCAGTGATAAGTAAAAATGCTGCAATGACATGTTGCCAGCTCCTTTCCTTAGGCTCTGAATGTGCCCATTGTATCAGCTTTTTCACTTAAGAATTACAAACATTCAGCAGAAGATGCAATGATTGCTTAAACCACAGTGACTTAGTTGCTTGTAATTGTCTAGCACAAAAAGAGATTCGTGCAATTTTGGTGGGTTTGGAAATGAATAAGATACATGGCCTAGCAACTATGCCTCTAGGAAGGGATTCGGGTCTCTGTGACAGACTCTCTGTGCAACCACAACCACATCACATGGGGCCACTTACACAAAACTTGTATTTGCCAAAAAACCCCAACATAAACCCAATTTGGTACATAACTACAAGTAAGCATTCCCTGAATGAAACACTTGAGAAGCTTCAGGCTTTTGCTCTGTAGCCACCAAAGAAAAACACGTAACTTGTCCATGGGCCACTCTGCCCAAGTTGCAAATCTTGCAACCTATCTCCACTCCGTACCTGGGACTTCACAAGTTAGTCTCATGCCACGCTTGTCTTGACGTACGAAAGAGCATTTTAATTTGTAATTCCCATTTTTATCAGGCAGGTGGAAGTACCCACTTGGACGTTGCTAGAGAAAAATAAATGAATCGGGGGTTCATATTCAAAGACAAAAATTGAGTAATTCAGTCCAAGAAGCTGTTTCAATCTGAAAATTCCAGTTTCATCAACATGCCTGTCTTAGCCCCCTTAAAAAATATCTAAATGTAAAAAAAAAATTTAACACCTCTATCCTCAGAGTTTCTTTCTGGCTTAAGTGCCTTCCCCTTCATGCCTAGGCTAGACGTATAGCACACTTGCTATTCCCTGTACAAGGAGTCTCAATGTCTGGATTACCACATGTACTTGGGAACAGGGCATCCCAAGTCTTTAACCGTTGTGGATGTCATTCCCTGAGCCCACAAGCTACGTCCATACATTTAACACATACCTTCAACTTCATGCTACAAAAACATTTCTGTAACTGACAGCAACAAAGCCCTCCCAGTTTTTTTCAGAATCTTTGAACAAAAAAAAAATTTGCATGCAAAAATAATAATGATGTTCTGAGGCCAGGGGACACAACCAAATGTTACATAACTCTACAGGGAGTTACTCCCAAACAGGTTACGTACAACCTGGTGTATGCCACCTAGAATTGGTTTTCATTGAGTAGTTTGGGCGCAGTCTCGGTGATCTTTGCTCTCCTTCTCTTCAATCTTCGCTGTCTCCTCCATGACCTTCTGGGGAGACTGGCATTCCTTCCATGAGCGATCCATGTGATATAACACCAGCTCTTTCTGCAGTGCGGCCAGCTGCCCAGCTGAACCAATCCAGGACCTAGTAATTTAATGTATCTTAGCGAATGGTCAACAGATTGCAAGAATTAGTCTTTAAAACCACTAAGGATTACAGGCACAGTGGTAAGGGAAAGGAAAAAAAAGATTTAGTAACCAGTTATCAATCTCTTAGCCTGCTGCTTTGTATTAGTAATACTGCCTGGGATTTCTTATTAACTGCAGCCCTTCCATTTAAAATCCTTCCTAAAAGTCTGGAAAACCAATTTTAGAGAAAATTCCAATTTAAACTTCATTACAATATGCTTGTTAGATTAATCTTGAAAACTTTTAATGGATATATTAATTAGACATCATTAATAACTCCAGTATCAGCCTTGAATTTCTGCTGTCCCTTAAACTAAATACGATTAACTTCACTTTTTCTCAAGGGCATAATTTTGAAAAATTAGCAAGCATGCTATTATAGTATTAAAAGTGTTATTTTGTTTATGATTTCATATGCAGGGCCAGATCAGCCTAAGAAGCACGCAGAATTTCATGCGTTTCTACACCAATATCCTTGTGGAATTGAAGACAGCAATCAAACAGAAAATGGCTTAAAATGCCAAAATTTCAGCCACATTTCCTATACTCTAAGGCAAGTTATCTGGAAGAAAACTATCGCGCCTCAAATTGATCTTTTTAAAATATAGTAGTGTGCTTTGAGATGCTGCAAAAGTCCTACCGATGTTTAAGTCTCCAATACAAAGGTTTACAACGTACACCGTCCCTTTTGTGCAAAATGCAGTTGTAAAAAATGCCATTAAAGGTTTCCCTTAATTCCTATAATTTCAGCCATTTAATTAACCTTTAGACTTAAGGTATCATCAAGACCCTGGGAAACAGAGAACTACATGGTTCCTAGCATTTTTGTCAGATTTTTGCTTTTCTTCTTCATTCAGTCTCTCTTGCTATTAGTCCAGCAGCTGGCAAACTAAGTGTGTGCCGCTCAGAGAAGAAGGATAACCCTCCAGCAAGCCCGCGTAGCTCTCAGGTACCCAGTAGCTACCCAGGCACACATGGTTCCTAGCAGTTGCTCTCTCTCACTCTCTCCAAACAATGCTACAAATAGGTTTATGACTCCTGTCTGCTCTTGAAATATATATTCCCCACAATCTAGCTCAAGTTTTGTACATGCTTAATTTCCCAAAGACTTTCGTTACAAGCACACCATAATCACAGATGTGATTTTTTTCATGGCATTAGACATTCTCAGCCCAGTCCTTCTTTCACCTGTGGAGAGAACCGCTTTATATTTCAGGAAGTTAAGTAGTTTATGAAAAGCAGGTCAGCAAACTGCAATATACAACATTCTCAGTGCGTGGGGCTGTTACGGAGTCTGGTACTCATTCAAAGGATGGTAAGTCACCTGCTACCTTTCTGCCAACACGTTTCCCACAATACTGAGCGCCCTCTCTTTCACACACAGGGAATGTTCAGTTCATGGTATTGCATTCAATCCTGTGTAATCAGATTTAGAGCTAAATATTCGGGCCCATCTGAGAGAGAGTTGCCACAACCCCCTGCATCTTCTCAATTGTTTACACTCCGGTCTGCTCCTTCCATATGACCTAACAGTCCCCAGTGCTTAATCAAATAAAAATGAACACAAAACCAAAGCATTCACCACTGCCCGTCTGCACAGGACAGATGATGAATCAAACTTCTGTCACATAACCACTCCCAGAGGGAGAAGTCTTCAGGTGATCAATTGGTGCTTCATCAAATGGACCCCTTGTCGTCCCAGCTCCAACTCTTCTGATTGTTTTCTGTTAAATATCTGAGACAAAGAACTGCTGACCTCAACTTTCTAACTTCACCTTTCAGCATCGATCAACAGTAAATAATGGATAAGCCCTTGACAATATATTTCCATGCTGTATCAATTTTTCTTCAGCTGGTGTATCAAGTCACAAGGATGCAACTCTGTCCCCAGAGACCATAGAGGTCTTTGAAGTTCCTTTAAACCAAGAGAACCAGAACTTTATGCACTTATATCATCTTCCCACTGGTAACGACACCAGACAGTTGACAGCCGGTGTCTGGGACCAGTTATACAGTTTTAGGCAATCCACAGCACAGCTTTTAAGCTTTCAGGAAATTAATTAATTCAGGATAATATAGTAAATTTGGAGCTGAGAAAGGAACCATCATATCTGTTGAGTGTGTTATGATTTCATATCGTATTTATATAGTGAGAAAAACAATATTACATGGCGTTTTAATTACATTCATTTGCTTGAGAAAAGGATGCTGGAGAATCAGTGGGCAAAAAGCTAAAGCTAATTTTGGAAGAGGCAATGTGTAAAGCAAATGCCTTCATATAAAACAAGTTAGTGAATAATTAGTGCAGCTATTTAAATATTTAAGTCTGGGAATCAACTGAGAGGAGAATGGGAGGAAAGAGATATCAACACTTGCCTATGTTAAAACTTCTTTTGTTGTAGGTATTTTTCATATTGCCCAGCTTCACCTAGTGACATCCAGCTGATTCATCATTCTATAAAGAAATAACAAATCTTCAAAATCAAGTCAATAACAAAAATCAATAATCAAATAACAAAATCAAGCTCAATAACAGGGAAGAGTGGGGGGATACTTCCTTACCTTTTCTCACAATGTAGTGCTTCATGTTTTTAGCAAGTTCTCATTTTCTGAGTGCCAAAAATCAGTCTCCTTGGCAGCCTTCCTTCCTGGTATGAACCTTTTTTTCCGCAGACAAATAATTATTCAGCCAGAATTCACTTATTTCTTATGCTAATATTGAACCTCTATGAGCTGACATCTAGGAGGTTTTTTTTAATCTGTTACATTTTGGAGAAACATAGCCTTGTTTCATGCACCAGGGCCTCAGGCTTGTTTATATTAGTTTACATCATGAAGGAACTTGGCCTAGTAATTCCCAATGTTGGCTCATCATTGCTAAACTATAAATGGATATCTCCTGTTTGGCTGGGTGCCCAGGCAGCTTTCTTTCAAATTCTTAATCCCACTTAAACAACATGTTCTTAATAGGAACAAGTGGTGGTTTCCATACAGTATCTAAGTAACTAAATGAAGCATAGCTACCACCAATTACCTTCTCTCCAACATGACTTGCCAAAATGCTGAAGACTAAAGGCTACCTGACAGCTCCATTTGTGATGCTGCTAGTCCTGCTTTTTCCAGCGATCTCATCTCCCTCAGACAGCCCATAAGAAAAGCTATATTCTGCATCACCTCTTGGTGGAGTGAACTTAAGTTGGCCTCAACTAACCACATTAATTCCACCATTGTATGTACCCTAATCCATTTATGACTCTTGAACATCTCAGTGACTTCCTTCCATACTTCTCCCCCAACATTGAGTTTTCCTCCATAGGTCCTGTATTGTTCATCTGCTGGGCAGGTTTTATTCTCTTTTTTATAGCTACAAAGAGTCCTGTGGTCACCATAACATTTATTCCCACAGATATCCCCATTCTGTCTGCTATGTTTTCATTAAAAGTGTGTTTCCATCACTCTGATCTGGTGCAACTAAAAATGTTTTGCACTAGGAAAAAACAAGTAGTACTCAGACAAAGTATGTAGCTAGAAAGAAAGAACACAAAAGAAGGCTTCAGTTCCGTAGTGGATAATTATATTCATGAGAGGCTGAACAACACTTGATGAGAGAAACCGAAGTATCCCCATTGTAAAACAAATACAGGCTTCTTGTCACAGATAAACCTCCTGCCAACTTGTTCTTTCACTAATAAAATACTAAAATACATAGTGGCATTTCTGAACTATAAAAAAACCCCAAAACCTCTTATTCATATACTTCCTAAGCAATAAAATGTGAGCCCAAGTTTCCCTATCTATTTTAAGACTTCTAATGTAGTTCAGACATGGCAGCTAGGGAAAAGGAATGCACATATCAGAAACTTCTATTCTTCTTCATAGTACGGCCTTTAGCCATATTTGTTACAATGCCCTAACTTGTTTATAACTAAATATGTATTTGTGTACTTAACATGATAAGCCTTGATCAGAGTTGCACCGGTGAATTTATGTGGCTCCAGCTAGCCAGCACCCCCCAGCTGAAAGTCAAGAGAGTCTGATTCAGGACATTAATCACCTTCAGAAAGAATAACCCATCTTTAAACTCATGAAGAAGCTCCATTTACTTCAACGGGTAACGGATTGTGTAAATACACATCCTTGAGTGATTTCTTTAATCAGGGCCTTGTTTTTATAGAAAGGCCATGAAGCATTCCCATGTAACCAGTTTGTTTCTTTTTTTCTCCCAGCTATGACTATGAAGGGCATCCAGGTCTTCTGGCCAAGCTCTGCTGGTGTGACCCGGGACAATCTGCATGGACACAACAGGGAACAGGACAGGTTCGCTACTCTGGGAAATGACAAAAGCACTACTGTAGGGATACAACCCAAACTTTCTTTGTATCTCCTAGTCCAAACAGATTGTCAGAAGTTGATCACCAAACCACAGATAGATTTTTAACAAGGACTTTTCTTTCTGTTCCAGCACTGTATCCACCCATTCCCTTTGTTACACTAATCACTGCCTGTGGAGCACTATAAGCTGTTTTAAATAATGCAATTACTTATCTAATTGCCTGCAAAGAAATAATAAGGAAAAGCCTTCAGAGATGTGATTAGCTCTAAAGGTCATGTTAAAGTTGGGAGAGAAGAGAGAGAAAAAGAGACTTTTAACAGACTATGGGAGAATGTGTGTGTATGAAGGCTGCAAATATTTCAGTCAAGTGTATTTTATTTTGCATTCTATCTGGTTTCACTTATATCATAATTGAAGGGAAATGGTGAGAGAAAATAAAGCACTTTCCCATGCTGTGTCTAAAGCTTTTTTTTCATGGTTAAATGTCATCGTGTCTCAAGAGTACCAAAAATACTGGTGAAGGCCATCTTAATTTTAAAAAACAAATATGCATGAGAACCGGTTGTAGTTGGACACAGTTTTAAAATAGAGTAGGCCTACCATCAGTGTAAGTTTCATTGTGATGTACCCTGGAGAGTTTGCATTGAGATCTTCAGGAGAAAAACAGTTGAATGTTTTTAAATCCAGTTAAAACACCCCCTCTGCGTGAAAGACTGGCCACATCTCTTGTTATTGTCACAAGTGAAAACACCACGAGAGGCATAACTATAACTTACCCCCATAGAACAGAGCCAACCTCAGCCCTCACTCCAACAGATGCACTTTTCATTTCTAAGTAACAGGAAAAGAAAGAGAAAAAAAGCTCAGAGAAAACTGAACAGCTACAGAAAGCACAAAGGGGAAAAGCGAGCCACAGAAAAACTTACCTCACTTTTCCTCCAGATGATGATGCCTAATCAGGAAGCTTCTCAGTCACTTAGCTGTGACTGAGTCAAAAACCTGTTCCCATATATTGAAACATTTCATTCCCATCCCATATGACTCACTCTCCAGTCACCAAGTATATACATCAATGTATATATTTATAACTCATGTATATGTTCATACATCCAGGAATAATCAAAGCAGGCAGCTTTAAGTGCTTGATTTCCATGTATTTTACGGTGATGTTTCTGTGCTCCTTTTAACCTGGTTCTGGACATTTCTATTGTTTCCAATCTAGTTTCTTTGCTAGTGATTCAAAAAACTGACCAACAACAGACACGTTTTCCATACGATGTCCCAGTTCTTTCCAGTGACAACTTGTCAGAGGGGAATGCAAGTGGTGGGAGTCAAAACGTAGCCAAAGTGTAATAATAAAGGAAGGTGAGAGCAAAAGCCTGATAGCTACCAACCTGTAAATGGGAATTCAAACTGAGTTAATAGTTCTGTGTTAAATCAGCTATTTGACTCAACTTGGGGTTTTAAGATTGCGCATTGCCTCAGTTTCCTTCTGTATTGGGAAAAAATCTTTTGAAACAGCAAATCCTCACTAAAATATTAAAAACCAACCTTCAAAATCCAATTAGTTGCAACAAAGACCACGTTAGTTAAGTAATTCAGAGATGACTATTTTATTATTCTACTTTGTTCTATTTTAGAACTCAATAATGACACTTTGTAGATTTTATTCAGTTAGCACATGCATTCAGATACTATTTTATACATTTCCACTGTGTTTGGACTTCAGAGGTCTCTATTACCACCAGAGAAATCTCACAAGATTCCTATTATCTCATTTTCCCCTTTTTTGGCCTTGCACTTTGACCCTGGCATTCTCAAAAGGACACTTGGCTTTTTATACTAGGCTTCCACCACAAACTGGTTTTCTAAACAATAAAATGCAGTAACTCCTAGTTCATGCTTGTCCAGAGTCAGAGAGACAGGCTCCACAAGCCAAATATATACAGTGGGAAAGTATAATTTAAAAGGTTCCAGACTAAACATTTTAAAATCAGACAAAATAAATATTTCAAAGCACTAACCTGTAAACTATTGCTTGCTGATTCTGGAGCTTGATGTTGTTACTGCTGTAGCTCCTTGTTAAAAGATCATGAATCTTTAATGCTTTCAGACATCCTACAGATAGCAGAAGCAGTGTACATTGGCTCACAAATTGTTTGTGGTCCTTCAGCTAAACCTATTATAGCCAGTGTTGTACCTTTGAAATCTGGAGTTTCACTAGTTAATGGAAAGCTTGCTTTTGCTAGGATCGGTTTATCAGCTGGTGTCCTGCAATTGTGAGAAACTGCAATAATCCCCTTTGTTCTGAGAAGCATCTACTTCTAAAGTAAAATAAGATTTCTTTTTTTTTTTTTTTTTTTGCACAGAGTAGATCAGATGATAAGGGTTCAGAAGCATATTCTCATTGGTTTTCATGAGATCAGCAAAACTGCATCATGGAGGCATTGAACTTCCTTCTGGATAGCAACAGGCCCAGGATGCCTTAGGGAGAACCAGGCTTCTAGAAGAGATGCATCTTAGAATAAGATTCTCCAGTGCCATTTATTAACATTTATGTGTTTCTTACTCCCCGAGCCCCATATGCACCCAAACTAAGAGCATCTACTCTGTCTGATTTGATTATTTACTTTTTAAAAGTATAACATTTTGAATAATGAGCACTTCTGGCTAGATAAAATAAGAACATCAGGCTCAGTATAGTAGTAATAATAGGAATTATTACTGCTATCATTTCATGGATAAAGCCGCTAAGACCTGCAGAGATTACCCTGGTGTCAGGTAACTGCAGAGAGCACAAGAAAGGCACAGCCAGCTCAAGGCCACTTGCTCCATCTCCCTCCAGGAGGATGGGTTAAGGCATGGAGGACCAGCTGCAGGGAGCAAATAGGCATGGCACCCAGGAGCATAATGGAAGCTACGCTGCTGAAACTCTCAGGCATACCGTAGCATTATGTCGTTCAGAGCTCCAGCTCTATCAGAACTGGGGTAGGAGGAGCTGCTGAAGTAACAGTTTATAGCAGGACAGGTTCACCCTCTACAACAGGGTATTGCTGCTTCTCCCAGGTACTTGGATTTCCCAAACCTCTATGCTTCTACCTCCTTGGACAGGCCTTCAGCAGACTCAGAAAGCAACATAAATATTATCAGAATATGTGTGATATTTCCTGTACTCATCAGCATTTCTCTCCAGAGGTTTGGGAGTTTTTTTGGAGGGATGGAGAGGCTGTTAGCTCTAGGATGAAACTCAGTAGGGTATTCAGCTTTACAGACCACTTAATAATTTAGTACCACTTAACCTTCAGCACACAGATCAGACTACGTCCTATGCAGAAGTGTTCACAATATCAAACTCAAAAGCATTTTGAAATTATCTAGGGCCTGTACCCCTAGCAAACCACCTGCCTGAGTATTAAAAGCGATAGTGTAGATAAGGAACTATAAAAGCCAGTTTTATTCTCCGAACCAGAAAAATGAAACAGGGAGACAAAAGCTGTCCATTTTGATGAGACAAGTTAATAATTTTACCATATTTAATTAGATATTATAAATCATAAAGCAAAAAGTGTAGCACGTGTTATGGAATTTTCTATAAGCCAATAGACAAGCACAGAAGATTATTTGAAAACTGGCCTGGAACATCACTGGTGGGACAGGACATTTTATAACTCATGGCTAGGTGCAAGTGAATGCTATACAATCTGTGGGTGTATATGTACTTTAATTTTCTCATAGTACAAGCGCTATTCATTAATGTGACTCTATACAACATGCTTGTAGAGAGACACTAGAAGCAAACATCTGTACTACCCTCACACTTCCTGTATTCTGAATTGAGATTTGTATTAACAGATGACATAAATTTCCAGGCTCCGTAACAAAGCAATTAGCTAATACACAACCACATACAATAAGGAAGATTTTTTTACAGTTTTTAACTGTATAGGAAGTTTTTTTCAGCTGTCAGTAGGAAGAAACAACCTGACTCATGCTACCTCTTAAAGTAACTAAATTTACTAGTAACTTCTTTTAGAACAGGTCCCTGTGTGGGCTCTTTTACAGGAATATCAGCACAGAGGGTTTATACAACTCACACTCTCACCCCTGGAGAAAGAAAAGAAAATAAAATCCTAACACCTCTTTGCAGCATTTATTTCGGAGCAGCTATTTTGTAGCTTCTCACATTTGGACAAGTTCTTGTATCAGTGATCGCATGTTAATACACTATGATATTGCAGTTTATAAGAATAAGTTTATGACTGCAACCAAATAAACAATTATGTGTCATTAAACATCAGGTTTGTGATCTAATAGTAAGACAATGATAAAAGTAAATCCATTCGTTCAATGGATGCTTCAGAGGATACTGGCGCTAACTTCTGTAAACATACAAATACTTCTTAATAGCAAATATATATGTTATCCTTTTTCCTCAGAATGGGAGAATAAACTAAACTACTCCTGGTGTGAGCAGCACTTGCTGCATTTCTCTCTCAAATGCAAAAGGTATCATTTAAATTACATATTGTAAATAACTGACAAAAACTGACTACATGAACTTGTCCATGGTTTTACAAGAAAGTGACAAACATGGTTTTCCACTGCAGTGCCAAAAGCAAACCAGCCACACACACCCAGGCAGCTACAGACGGACTTAAAACACATCTAGCAGTGCACTGGAAAGTCTTGGCCTTAAGTCACAACATTCTCAAAGGCAACAGTATAGAGTAACTGCTGAATGGCTCAGGAAGGTAAGTGCCGTCTGGTCTACCACTAAATGCAACACAGCACGTCTAGTCAGGTGAAGTATTTGGTCTGAATTGTCTTATATACACCAAGGACAATACAGAATATATCTACAATATAGAAACTGTGAACATCAAGTGACTTCCACCTGCATTAAATCCAGAACCTGAACTCCCAGAGGTGTTGCTGCAAGAACACCGATGCTGATTAGACATGACACAGGAGTAAAATAAACACACTTAAAAATACTGAATACTGCTCCCAGGCTCATGCTGGTAAGCCTGTACAGCTGCTGTGCAATACCAAATGAATACACTGGTCCTGATCTGCACTAAAGGAAAGATCTTAACATTACATCAGTCAATGTAGATGTTGCAAGACCCCTTATACTCCCTCCATGGTGAAGGAACCAGGTGGAGAGGGCTTAGCTGTTGAGTAAATTATATTTAAAAGGACCCATTTCTACTACCAAGGCACAGAGTGAAAACAAGACTTTGATTTTGAAAGCTAATACATCACAATTCCTTATATGAATAAAATCATGCAGGATCAACCATACCTGGCATATTAACTTCTGATAGTTCCCTCTGTAATACTTCCAATTCTCTAAAACATTCAGTGTCAGAGTGCTAATCTGTCTTTTGTACCTTCTGTCTCTGAATGATCTGCATTTCCAGTTTGAGGTTTTTTTTCTTCTTTTTCCCTAGGAAAAGTGGATTTTAAGAATAAATTTCATAATAAACGTTTTCAAATTAATTATTACATTTCAAAAGTGAAGGGTAATCCTTCTATACCTTCAAATTCAGTGAGATGCGGGGACATATCTATCTGAAGGAGTAAAGGGTTAGTATGACCATATATTCCAGATGAGGTAGTAGAATTCCATTTGTTTTAAGAAGTGCCTGTGTGTCTGTTTTCCACGTTCTTCTAATGAGTATTTCATACGGGTTTTAATGCAATGCAAGGGTAGAGCATAATGTAGGTAGGTGTAATGTATATAGGATAGAGCATTGCTGCTGAAAAGCCAAGTAGATGTGGCCAAAGTGGAAGAAGCAGTGCCTCTGTGGAACTTAAACAGCTCTAGGAAAATTAACAGTTCAGCAAGCTTTCCTAAGTACTGTGAAATTCTCTCCTTTGTTGTTACTACCAAAATATGCTTGCATGTTCTCTATCAGCTGTTTCACTTTGTTGACTGAATGAGATAGTTTGCAATCCTGAATAAAAAAAAACAAACAAACCAAAAAACAACAAAACCAACAAAACCAAAGCCCAGCTCTTCTTGTTTATAGTTTCACTGCATTCATGAAGTATTCCAGATCATCCCATCAAAAAAAAGCACAGCAAATCCTCTATTCTATACATCGTAAAATCAAATTATTACAGCTTTTCAATAAGGAGCCTAAGATTCCTAGGGAGCTGAAACTAAGGAAAGACACAGCTCGAAACTCACCACTGAATGGAAGATGCACAAATTTCACCGATATTTCATGCATTCTACTCAGCATCAATTAGCTGAGGGAAAGCCGTTGTCCTTTGTCACCATGGCTGTCTAGGTATGCATTGACTGATCAGAGAATTGAGGCTGAAAAGACAGAGACAAGATAACAACATTGTATGCAACACAACAGGTATTGCAAGGCTATGATACCAGTTCAATGTGAAGGATGTTTCATTTTTTACATCATATTTCAAGTATGGCCCATTTCCATCTAATTGCTAAAATAAACTACATTGCAATCTCAGTGAAAGCCCTTAGGCTTCAGTCAGCTACAAAATGTATTTGAAGCTTTCCACAATCCTGCTGATGTTTGGTCTTCCAAACTTTTTTTTTTTCTTTAATCTGATGAAAAAAAAAAAACCCACTATTTCATCTTATGCTTTTAAGGCTGCTCATGATATACATAAGATTGCACTAGAAAACACAAGGACAACTCAAAGTTAAATCTATACCTTGTGGAGATGGAATAGACTGCTTCCCTAATCCATTTGCTACAGCTCACAGTCTAGAGGACTGTAAGGGATGAATAGGAGGGTTCCTTGCACAAAGCACGTAGAATCGACCTCAGCTGCCCTCCTATGAATAACAGGAGCTATTGCAGTGAGGTGATGGCAACTATAGCAATATAGTACTTTATAGCTCCCACTCTTGAGCGAGGCAGGGAAGCAAAAAAATAATTCAGCCCTCAAGACATTTGCTGCACTAATATTTTTTCCTCTTCGTTTTCATAGCCCCAGCACGGTACAGTAATGAACTGTTTATGCTGGTGCAGCTGACAGTCCCCCTAAGCATAAGCGTTGAATCATCAGCCATCTTAAGTGTATTTTTTAAAAAAAATATGAGGAAGAGCAACAAACAATTGACTTCAACATATTGTCAACCTAAAGATTCATTATGCACAGCTTCTCTGAAGACAGTTGCTGTTATGACATTGGAGGCATGCATAAACACACAGGTACAGCCAAGAGGTGATGGATGTCGTCAGAATATGTCCTCCATCATTGCCCTTCGCCTTCTTAATTTTTCTTCACTTTTTAACTATGACAGGGAATTATTTAAAGGCACACTCATGTCATAATCAAATTCTGATATTCTGCTTTCAGGCACTGTGGAGATTTCATAGCAATCTTCAAGCACGTTGGTTTGACTATGGTGAGATGTTTTTTCCTCCAAGTACCCTCTGCTTGGGGACTTCCTCCTTTTCTAGATATTTTCCTGCTCAGGACTTGTACAGGTAACAGTCTATGAGATAGAAAATAATGAAATAGCATATTCCTTGGGGTCAGATTGTCTGTGCTGTCCTTTCTCCAGGGTACTGAAAATGAAGAGCAGATTGTCAGTTGTAGCCAAAATTCAGATAGAAAAAGGAATAAATTCTTCACTGAGAGGGTAGTTAGGCAGTGGAACAGGCTGCCTAGGGAGGTGGTGGAGTCACCATCCCTGGAGGTGTTTAAAGAACGAATAGATGC
>JAVSBS010027016.1:0-37657 GCA_033124195.1 Coracias cyanogaster | reverse complement strand
TAACATGCTGGCTAGGGCACATCTTGACTTCATCTTCACCGGTAACACCTCCAGACCAACACCAAAAAATCCATCTTATCAAGTTCCCATCCTGGAGCTACAAAACAGTCCCACTCTGGCTCATGCAATTGTCCTTATTTACAGTCTTTGAAGTCTGTCAGACAGGTACAGAATTTCTTGTTGGGTTTTACATAAATGTAATTTATACAATCAGTCCCTTGACTACAGCACGTCTGAGACTGGGAGGTTAACCGTTCTGTCGCCGGGGCCAGATTCACATGGCCCAAATCGCCGTGCCTGGTGCTGGCTGGCTTTGGGACTCCAGAGACACTGACCCTTTTTGAAACACGAGACATAAGAATGCTCAAACTTTGCCAAAGTCAAAACTGTACTTGTAGATTCCAAGGATATTCAAAGAATCAGGTAAGCTAATGGCATTTCTAATTTCAGAATATGGATTTTCTCTTGGAGGCAGAGCAGATTCCCCTAGAAATACAGTAAAAACCCACCCAGGTCTTGGGCAACCCATAGTACTTTATTAAAATAGAATAAGAGGAACCAGAAAAGGGGAACACTCATGTCATTGTGTGCAAGTATCAACACATACAAAGAGATCCACAAAACTGCATCAACAAAATGTGGTTTATATAACTACACTTTTTATTTCAAAGTGTGTTTGCAATGCAGTTAACCTAGTCATGCTCTCAAGCCTAGAAACTTCCACTCAGCACCTCTGCTCCTCCCTGGAAGACTCGGAATTGGAAAAGTCCCACTTCAGCAGGAAGTGAAGGATGAGGTTCTTTGTAACTCGAGATACTATCTTTTTTTTTTTTTAATGAGTGTTTTAGTATCTGCTAGCACTGATCTACTTTATGAATGTAATGCCCACTCAGTTCCCACTGAGCTGAAGCCATTTACAGGAGACACGGAGAAAGATTACTGAACACTATTCTCTTACTCATCAGCACAAAGCTATTTGGCACAAGCATCTCTCTAAATATTTGTCCAAGACTGGGTAAATTTGCAGTGTTTCACGGCCCTCAGGCCTGTACTTCTCTTTATCAAGTGAGAAGGCTCATAGTTTAGCACAGGAGCTCAGCTGTGCTTCAGCAGACATACAAAATGCTAGAGGCTGAGCTCAGTATCTTTGCTGGCTTCCCCCTTGGATCTGTTCTTCATTTGTTTTGTTCAACATTCTCCTTTGCAAACAAAAAGGTGAATTTTGAGGTGGAATGAATGTAAGGTTATTCCTGGCTGCTGGGTAATGAAGCAAATTTTGGAAAGGCATCACACAGGCCGAAAGGCATCACACAGGCCAAGCTTTGGCACAGGGAACCCAGGGGGAGAGGAGGAAACTGCACCCACCTCCCAGCGCACACGCAGAGGAAGAGGACAGATCCAGAACCATCTTCAGCTGCATGAAGCTGAAGGCTATGTCTGCTTTGGTATGTTCAGGGAGATCCGATGGACCTGCTGGCAACCTGCCACAGTATTTTGTTCACGTGTACTTGTGACACCATCTCAGCTGTGCTCAGGATCTCAGATGTCACAGTACTACTAGCCCAGGAGATATTTATGGATCTGATACATACAATCTATAGGTACTGTGTCGTTTCAGACACAGTCAAGAAAACTCCCCACTCAAGAAGAGAAACAGCAAGTCCATAGCAGTTGTTTGAGCTACACATCAAAGCAATACACTCCACTGGGTCTCACCACTGAAAGCGGTGACATTGAAAGGTCTGGATGGGGTGGATCTGCGCAGGCACAGGGCTCAGACTTACCCCACAGATGATATCAGGGGTATATTAATGAACTGGGAACCTTGCTAAGTATTAACACTGCTTGTTTTCTGTAAAGTGACTTGCTGCTTCCCACAGTCGCATTTTAAACTTAAGATAAATACAGACAAGTACACAATCTCCTCCTCCACCAGAAGGGAAAGGCCAGATAACCACTTCCATGCTGTTTGTTTACTTCTACAAAGTTTATGCAGCACTTAGAGAATATAGTGCCACCCAAGAACCTAGCTAGAAACAACCCCATATTGTTTGCTATTTATATTATTCACTTTTGCTCCAAAGTACCACCACACAAACAAAAGCACCCAAATGTCACCACCTGTGGGGAAGAGGACGGTGACTACCAGCGAGGAGCACGCGGGATGTAGTTCAGTGCGGAGAAGAGAAACTATGCCAGGTTGCCAAACACTATTCCTGCATGAAGTGCAGGGAGGTTTCTGCATCCTTGTGTGAGGAGACAGCGCTTTGTGTTAAATATCCTCGTTGGACGGCAAGATGCACAGGAAAAAGGGAGTCTGATTCTCATCATACTGGCTTGGCTCTGGAATAGCTCCTGTTGATTTTGAAGGAATATCTTCCACTTCACCACAGCTTTAGACACTCTGCAAACACACTCCTCTCAATCCATGATCTAAAGAATTACTTTTGGGAGCACAACTGCAGCCATCCCCTTATCAATGCACTGTCTCTTTGCCTGTGTAGCTTCTGCTCACTGAGGGAAGGGTTTCAGCCACTTTACGCTACGACAACAGCCCATACACCCACTCACATTCAGGCACCGACAAGTCCTAAAGAGGACAAGAACTAGGTCAATGTATTTGTTTTGGAAAATATTTAAGGACAGGATTTCAAAACTTCTGTTTCCAGCAATATTGGTATCCCAAACCCAGTGCTTGCCCTTAACCGAGACCATTTGCCCTTCAGGCTGAGGGAAGCCAAACGTATCACGTTGCGGTGCCTGCTCACAGCCAGTTGGAAAGCTGAATGGGGGCATTTCAGTCACCGCCTGAATCTCTGCTAAAATTGACTTCTTAAAAGCATTCAGTGTCTTTTTACTACAAGGATGGGAAGTCACCCTGCAATGCTTCCTTAAGTATAGTCATCCTAAATATTTTACTACTTATAGTGCTCTCTGAAGGAAGACATTTGATATTGTCGTATACAGTTAGGAAGAGGAGTGCTTTCATATTACAGAAAATACAGAGCTTTACAAGAAGCCAGGCTGAAACACCTTCATTACCAAAGCAGCTTTGTACTGATAAAGCCTCATGCTGAGAAAGAAGTACAAACATACTAGTAAATGCAATTTTCTGTTCTTAGTGTGAAGAAAAAAATGCAAACTAGAGAACAAATCTATGGTCTGTTTAGTGTATGCTTACATAAACCACACAACCTTAAACCCTGAACAGATGAGAAGCATACATTAACACCTGTCATACAGATCAGCATATTTTTCCTTCCCAATACCAGCTATACGAGACTGTGGCAGAAGAAATGCCTTTAAATCAGGAGGAAATCTCTGCATTTTAAACTTGGGCTCCTTCCAGCTTAATCAGATGTGTTTCAGTATGAACGGAGTTCTTGTATTTAAACTACAACAGATCTATGACTGACAGTTGCCATCTTAGTAACTGCTTTCCACACAGATATGTCCTAATACTGCAGCATTTTCAGACACTTCACACAGGTTTTTCTTTAAAAGTTACACTGACAAAAGTAATTTCACCCTTCTGGGAAGTACTTGGTGTCTATTTAATTTTCTGTGCCTTTAATAGTCAGGACTCCAAGATTCCCTTTTGCCTTAGCTCTAAGCACCACACAGTTTGATTTTAGCCAAACCACAAACAACATCTTTTAGCTCTTTCATCATTCTAGCTCTTACCTTTTTTTTTAACTAAGCCTTTTCTACTTTCTTCCATTAGAAGCAAATGCTGGCTTTCTGTTGTTTGCAGGCTATCCTTTGCTTTAAAGGCAAAAAACCAGACAGAAAGCTGTATTCCGACATACCTTGAAAGGAGAGCAGCATTCACTGCCAGCTGGGTGACTTCACTAGCTGCACTCCAGCATTCCCAAGAACCACGATGTCACAAACCCCTGAAGCTTGCAACCAGAAGCAGAGGCAGATTGCTCTCGCACGCCCTTCCTCTTCTCCGGATATCTGACAGCTGTACACTTTTTAGGACTGCAGCAGGACTCGTCTTCCAGCCCCTTTGCCACTCTGATAAATCATCCCCTCCCTTGCTATTAAGAGCACGCTGCCATTATATCTTAAAAGCACGTCACAGCTTGTATGCAGTAGCTGTGGGAAAGCTGCATTTATTTATACAGGAAGCTTGAGTACAGCACTTCCTACTTCCCATCTGAGTCTCAATTCAACTGCAGGTGATTCCTTAAACCCTGTCAGCTTCCAGCCAATGCACACCCCACGTTCTTATTTGGATATCTGTGCTGCTTTTAATCCTAACTCCCATCTGAGCCCTGACAAGACAAAACTGAAAGAAACAAGGCATTATATAGGACACACAGAAAAACCCTCCCAATTGCCATTTAACCTGGTTCAGGGCAGCAGTTTGTACGCAGCTGCCCTACCCGCAGATGATGTCTGAAACATTGCTGGCTTCTGCTTCTCTTTCAAAGATGCCATCTAGAAGAAAAGGGATTTCTTCACCTTGGAGGAGAAGGGAGCAAAGAATCTAAACTCACAAGTATCAGTGTAACTCAAATCTGTCTGTTTAATAATGACAGTGCTCAGCTTATTCTGCCAAGACTACACTTTGAATTAAGATAGGCTTGTGTCCAAGAGGGGCTGGAAATTCTGCAGTTCTGGACTCCAAACCTATGGGTGTAATTCACACCAGAAGAGAGGGTACTACTGTGCCACAGGACAGCAAACCCTCAGGCAGTTTTCCTGCTGTAGGAAATGTACCACACCCACAGATAAGAAGTACAGATATATCCGAGTGCAGGGAGTGCAGAGAAATAGAGGGAGAAACAAGTATAGATGCCAATCTGTAATTTTCTCTTTATGATGAAATAAGTTTACTTTGTACTTCATGCAATGATTGCTGTCATTTCGCCTTCAGTACTTTTTGGTGAAGACTGAGGCATAGGCACATGTTTCAGGCTGGACAGAAGCTCCCAGCTGAGCTTTTAGTTATTTTCAGACAATTATACTGCATCAGATTCATCTGGGGAAAGGCAGAAAGCTCATGCGGCTTTAATTCAGCCTCCTTGCACCTATGCATTACAGCCTCGCTTGAATTATCATCACATACTCCTTTCCCCTTGAAATCACTATGAACTTTATTAATTTATTTGTCACCAGGTGTTATATATAATTTTCTATCTGGGAAGGGAGCGAAGAATCACCAGAAATTCTCTACAGCTATATAGAATATATTCCAACGTGAAGCATCACGCTGATTGCTACAGTATTCATAAATAGCATTACAATAAGATTAGGCAACCTAGAGCCATGTCACAGACACTGCCACTTGAGCCAGTAAAGCACTAACAAACTTTTATCCTCAGCAGTGACCAGTCCTAGAGAGTACTCTGGAAACACCTGGAGCTCAGAGCTAGTTTTCAGGCTGCAGAGCAGTAGTGAAAAACTGGAATTCCGTGTCAAACTTCACAATTAGAAAAGGAGTCTTCTTCAGCAGTTAGATTTTTATTCTCCATCTTCAGCTCTTAAGCCTCTATCACTGTCTTTTCACTACCTCCCCTCTCTTCTCTCTCTCTCTCTGCTCTTGCTCCTTTATTTCCTTCCTGCAGCTGCTACCTTTGCTATTCTGCCTCCATCACACAGATACGTGTGAGGCCATAGATGAATCACAGCAACAAAAAACCTTCCTGCTCCCTGTCCTACAGCACTTCCACAGCAAAAGGATAATTATCTCAAGAAGGAGGGCGGTGAGAGAGGTAGGACAAAGGAAATCAAGTCATTCATGCAGGTGTTGGGGAAACAGCAGGGCAGCAGGTCTGAAAGCAGAGCGGGGCAGCTGCAAAAGTAGCATCTGGTTTGGTATTCACTCCTTGCTGGCACAATAAAAACAGAACCAAGCTTCACTGCAGTATCCTCCACCAGTCAAGAGAAACAACTGCAAATAAAGGCTAATCATGTTTCCTTCAGATAAATGATGAGGCCAGCCTGTCTCTAGGGAGGCTGTTCTTCTGAAGTAAGAAAACTAGATTAATCCATTTAAATGCACATAAATTCCGGAAACTTTGGCTGCAAACAGCACATGATATCTTTATCCAGTTTCCTACTATGTATCCTACTATGCCTGAAAGTTAAAATGTGACTGCACAAACATGCAAAACTGCTTATAGCAAGATTAATTTCCTTTAAACATCACTAAATTGGTGAGAAACACCATGAATATTTCTCAAGACAGTTAATTTTCTAGAAAATGTTAAGATGTTCTCGTTCCAAGCCCTCCACTTCTAGAGTATCGAACCCTAAACTGTGGTCCCCGGATTTACACGCCGGACAATCACTTACTGATGCCGTGTGGACAGCTGCCTAGTCCTCTGCTTCCGTCTTCACTTCCCTATTTGTCCCTGCTGCTGCGCTTATCCAGGATCTCCGCCGCAAAAAGGAGCTGAAGGTGACGTGGCACTGTACAAGACCTCAGGCTAAAAGGACTTGAGGTGATCACCACTGATGATTCCTTCCGTTGCCATCACCAAAAGGAGTGAGCTGGACTGTTATGAGCTCTTCTGTCAAAAGTATTTATCTTCTAGCTACAGGTACTTGACAGTTTCAGAGATGCACATCTTCTTGGCAAGCTAATTTTGTGAAGTGCTATGAGTCATGCCACCTCAAATCCCTGAAACTCTTAACCCAGATTGATCGATTTCCTTTTCGAGGCAACAAATAAATAAAAAATGCAAGTTCAGAATGTCACGCAATGCCAGCCGAGGCACAAGCTAAGCCCTCCCCGGTTGCTTTCTTCTTCAGTAACAAAGCACAAAACTGAGAGGGTCCAATTAATTACCTGGACACTCTTAATCGATGCTTTTATAACTCCAGAGCTGGGGAATGGCTGAGCCTCTGAGGTGATACGTGCCAAAATGCAAAACCACTGTGGATTTTCACTTGGGTTACTAGCCAGAACAAGTAAAAAGGTTGGCATAGTTAATTACTAACTTTGCTGTGTCATCCTTGCAGCCACTTGAAATACTTACAAAATGACTAAGCCACTCTGGCATTGATGAAAATTACTAATTAATTTATGACATAGCTGGGTAAAAAAGTAATAGCATCATCACTGAAAATACCTCTCACATCACACAACCAGAATACCATTAACAGCAAGTGAAAACACTGAGTTAGTGTATAACTATCAAAGATTCACTATAGTTCCACATAAAGAACTAAGATTAGAAGAAAGGAAATTTTCACTGCTCTGATTCAGTTTTCAACTAATAACAAACAAATACCCTGAAAAATAATTGCTATCCAAAGGTGTAAAATAAAAACAGGTTTGTAAGAAGCTTTCTAAAACCAGAGCCTAAAAAAAATACGTACCTTTATCCACTTTATGTACTGTAAATCCATTTTCCTACTCAAAAAAAGTATTCATATATGCAAAAGAGAAAACTTCACAAGGAAAATAGATAGTAATGTGTAACATAACCAATGCTGAAAATAAATAGGAAGGGTTTTTGCACAGTGAGTATACATATATTATCTGAAGTTGCAAGTATGACACCCCTGAAGTCATGGGCTAAGAATAGTTTTCTTCAATGGGAACTATTTTAAAGGAGGATTACACCATCAAAAGTAATTTGTGGTACCTTCATGAACCTAATGTTTTAAAAAAGGAACCTCTATCTATTCAATAGATGTATTTATAGAATTACACAATGCTAGAAATCAGGTGTTGGTGCAAAAAATACAGAGGTACATAATACTCTGCATGCATACAAGCTTTATTCAGAATAGCTACAAGAAAATCAGGATCCCATATTTTTCTCTTTAAATAACCCTATTGTTCTACAATTCTGACTTGGTCTGCAAGTCACTGGCTGACAAACCAGGCTTGAAATCTTCATTATTCCTTTTAGCTAAAACATAGTAAAACTTTATTATAAGGTGTTTTGTATTGGAGTGAAAGAAACCAAGTTAAATTATTTTGAAAGCTTAGGAGGTAGAAATCTAAAGAGCTTTATGTTTTACAGTAAAGGTGAGTGGGATGGCACACTGCCTACTGAACATTTATAATCATTATGATCTCAAAATGCATGGATTTGTCTCAGACACAAAGAAAAGTGGTGGGTGACGTACACTCATCCTACTCCATGAACAAGGCAAAATGCAATAATCGTTAAAATTTGTTGGCACACTGAACATTGCCAAACAAACCATCACCACACAGCTGCCACAAAGCTCTGTATCTCTGTAGATATTATTTCCCGTGTTTATGCTTTGAAGTGCTTCCTGACATACTGGAAACTACCTTCTGGTTGATCTACCTTCTATTTGATCCATACAGAACATGGAAAAAAACCATACAGCCTCACCAGAAACCAGTGAGAAGACAGCCTGCTACCCCAGTGGGTTGGAGGCACTGAGAAATCTCAGCTTAAAGATCAAGCTTGATGTCTTTGACCGTACATTGCTGGAATTCCAGTGCAACTTGTCTTCCTGGGACCTGGAAGCATTCAGAGAAAGTGTATTTGCCCCCACAGGAAAGCCTGCTGGTGGCAGGGCTCTATTAGTAAGGCCCCAGAAGTGGGCATTTTGCCACCAGCAACCAAACAGCTTTGCAACAGCTCTCCATAAACCTTTTAACTTCTCCTAATGCCTGCCTGGTGATTAAGTGTGTGAAGAAGCAGCCTGCAAAAACTAGCTGAGTTGACCTTAGTCTGCTGTAAATAAAATGCTGATGAACTGCCACTGAACGACAAACACGCAGACCAGGGACAGCCAGCGCAACACGCTCCGCTCAGGGGCCATCCTTGGCCACCTCTTTGCACTCAGATGCAGGGAAGAGGCAAGTTACTGCCACCATCCCCCTTCCCCTGTGACATGAGCCATGCCAGACATCGGTTTGCAAGCATCACATCCCTCCCAACATGCACGGTAAGCGCAGACACAAACCCTATGAGTGGCAAGAAGAGCAGGCATGTCAATGACCTCCTAAAAGGAGGTTGTAGCGAGGCTGGTGTTGGTCTCTTCTCTCAAATTAGTGATGATAGGACGAGGGGGAATGGCCTCAAGTTGCGTCAGGGGAGGTTTCGATTGGATATTAGGAGGAAATTCTTCACCAAGAGGGTGGTTGGGCACTGGAACAGGCTGCCCAGGGAGGTGGTGGAGTCACCATCCCCGGAGGTGTTTAAAGAACGAATAGATGCAGTGCTTGAGGATGTGGTGTAGTGGTTAGAGAGATGCTGGGACAGAGGTTGGACTTGATGACCCTGGAGGTCCTTTCCAACCATAACGATTCTGTGATTCTCTGAAAAGGCTATAGCAGGGGTATAGAGTGTACCATGGTATTACTTCCTCCTCATTTCTCATTCCTGTTTATGCTCAAAAGCAGCTCTGTCTTGCTAAGGCTACTGGAGGTGATACAGGCCTGAACTTAAAATTGAGGCTCACAGCAACATCAGCATGAGAACCACTGTACTCCAGTCATAACTGGGCTTGGTTAAGCTGATTCTGCAGGAAAAAAATTCCTAAGAATTCCTCAGTTTGATCCAGGACTGCAATCCGTAGCTAGAATCTCACAGCTGTAACATTTCAGTGCACTAAATGCAGAAACCTTTAATATATGTCCTTCAAAAGCAAGCTGTCTGCATAAAAACACTTCACTATACCAAGTATCAGAGGAACCAAAGAAGCCATCAGAATATCAAACTTACTGAAGCCCTAGATCTCTTTGCAAATGCTTTGAAATATTTTGGGGGTTTTATGATTTTTCTTATCTAGTCCCTTGATCCTCAGTTTCGTTTGCTATGCCCTTGTAATCTTCAAAAACTCATAGATATTTGGGGGATGGGGAGGAATATCTTCAGATTTCCAGCTCCTAGTGGTAAGATAAATTGTTATCAATACTCATTGAACATTGTCAGGTGCCAAGAAATTCCGATTTCTCAGAAACATTATTGGTCTTGCATTCATGTGACAGCCACAAACATCACCACTATTTTTCTAGTTACTCAAACACACAACGGTCAGCTTCAAAAAGTCAGCATTTACCTGTAGTTAACATCCACTGGTGTTTCCCAAAACCACCACCACTGTTTTATGTATAGGGGAAAAAAAAAATCAGACAACTGTGGTACAGAATAAATCATGTGATGCTTAAACATTTATGAATTCACTTTTTATTCTCTTGCACATTGCTCCCCAATGGTCAAAAACATCATTAAGTTTCCAGTGCCATCACCAGGCTAAGTTATCATCAGTTTCAAGAACCACCCAGGTTACATATCTCTTTGCAAGGTATGGTAAAGTCATTGTGAAATGCAGTAAAGAGCACACATACAGCTGAAAAGCTACTTTCATCTTTAAAATAAATTACAAGGATGGCATGTTCCATACCATTGAACCCTAATTATTTTCTACTGAGGAAAAAATTAGAAAAATTGCCTGCTATCTTTCTGATTTTAACTGCTTCACAGTAAAAAACAAACAAACAAACAACAACCCACAAAAAACCAACCATAAAAAGACCCTGGTCTGTATCTTTGTTTGTGAGCTTACTTTTAACAAATTTCCTTCAGAAATAATTATGGATTCTTTAAAGAAATACTGAGTCATATAGCAAAGTAAGAAAAGCATTTCTACAGAAAAGTTCAACCAAAAAATTTCTGACAATTACAACAAAGTGATAGTAGTATGTTTACTTTAAGAAAAAAAGAAAACAAACACCAAACAACACAATGAAGAGGATATATTTGAATATGCTATTTTGCCTTCACTTAAGCATTCAAGCTTGAGGATAAGCAAGAACAAAAATTTCCATGTATAGATATGTAAGTTAAATGGGCAGTGGTGTATAATATAGATGAGAGGGTTAGTAAAAGCAGCATGAGAAAGCTGCACCAGAGGGCAGAAACTAATGATTGACAAATATTAAGCACCAAAAGGACTGCATGTAAAAGGGGAAAAATCAGGACTTGTTGACAAGTGCAGTGAGAGGAGATGAGCTGAACATATTTTTTTTAATGAGGTGTTAAATAGATCAGCTTGAGAGGTTGGATAATGACTATGTTGAAGTGTTGGCTAGGTGTGTGAAAAAAGCTGAATAACATGACATTTGGGAAACTCAGGAGAGCAGGGAAACATGAGATGAGATGAGATGAGATAGCTTCTGAGAAAAAAGGTGAACTACTTGGGCCACTCAACTTTTAGTGATGCTAGCCCTGCAAGGACTTGGCATCTTATTAAGATAACATATGAAAAAAAAGCATGCACACACCCAGAGAAGGCTTCTGAAAATGCAAGCGTTCTGTTACTCTTCCTATCTTCAGGTCTTGGTTAGGCAATTAAGCAGCGCAGCTGAATGTAGGTACTCGGCTAAACCATGCTGAAGCTAATGCAGAAGTGCACTGGACAGTCCCTGTGAGGAAACAGGTATTCATCTGAACGAGTCCTGGGACAATGTCAGATGTTCTAAATGCTCCAAAGTAGATCACAATAGCAAAGGAATAAACATAGATTATGAGTTTTCCACCTTCTGACCTTCACCAAAATTGTTTCCTCCAGACAGCAAAAGATAGGACATTCGATTAAGCGAACCCTCAAATCATTGCTACCAGCTCCTCAACACAGAAGGACAGGATGTGCTTCTGTGATTCATCTGTTGGATGTCTGAATACGTTTACATACCTGTAGCAGCACGGGGCATCTCCTAGCTTTTCCTACACACTGCCATTCTAGCCTATATCTGCAGCCTTGGAGACCTTCTGAAGAACTGGAGGGACAGACCTACTACCAAGGCAGTGCCACATTTGTGGACTATGTCAAAGGAGCAGGGAGAGAAGAACAAAAAGAACAGGAAAGATTTGTTCCATTGAGTATCAGAATTCAACAAAAAAATAAAAATCAACCTTATAGGAACATTTTAAGGTGAAATAGAACAAGCAGGAGCATTGTCAGGTTGTGCAAAAGTAAATTTTAAAAGTGTCTAAAATAGCTAGCAGTTGTTTGAAGGAACCTGACAATGACAAAGGCAGAGGAAGTTTTTGGTGGGTGTTCAAGGATGGTGAGGAACAGGATATGTTTATGTGCAGAGCTACTAAATATAAACTCCAAGGTGCAGCAGCGATGAAAGATAGCTCATCTGTAAAAGGTCAGGGTGCAGTATAAGAGTGGGTAAAAAGACACAGAACACAGCACAGAAGACAGCAGAGAGAGATTTTGTGCTACTTCCCCATGGTTTTGCTGGGCCAATATAAAAAACATACATACAAATTACCCTTACAAGCTGAAGTTCTATTTGAACCAGGATCACAGACAGCACAAGCTGAAGAACTGGTGACCCACACTGAAAAAATATTACTCTGCGTAAACAGTATTTTACAGAATAAATGTGCTATTAAAGTCGGTGCAGCAGTATCTGACTCCAGCTGCTCATCAGAAGAGATGAAGAAGGATTTCAGACTTGTAAATTTTTGTCCTGTAATGGACGTGAAGATAGCTCTGAGTTGTGAGAACGTAATCAAACATTGCCACAAAATTAGAAGAAAAGGCTGTGTAGATACATAACAAAATTTCCGTTAAAGTGGAGTTTGACACCTTGCTGGCATGACCACCCACATCATACCAAACTTAGGATTGAATGCAAAGTTTTGTTTCAAATAACATTTTTCAAGTTTCATGGTCTGTGAGTTATATCGTTTAAAAATTTGAGACATGAATCTGCCTGCCACTAAATCAAAGGGATTTACACGTAATTTTTACTCAAAGGCCAGGCATGGAAATTCATGAAGCGATGTAAAACTACTAAGGAGGTTTCTGACCATATGACTTAGTTCTTTGTTTCCTTTCCCAAATGACCAGTTGATAGGCAAAATTGTGTTTATCAGACTCTCAACATAGACACTTCATTACTGAGTGCAACTGTAGTTCTAATTCATCAAGCAATCAGATATTTAATTCATCAGAAAATCCATTTCTGACCACAGTTTTTTTCCAAGCCTGTTTCCTGGGTCTATTTTTCAGGTAAGAATCCAATGGTCCTTGTTTCAAGTGATTGTGACAGTGAAATCCATACAGAAATTTCAAACACAGACTTAACTGCTTGTTTATCTTGAGCATCATAGCTACATTTAATCTGGAATCAATTGGCATTGATTACATTGCAAGGTAATTTCAAAGGGGAAAAGGAGGGTAGATCGGCAGGCATAGAGCAGGGTGGGAATAATGACACTGCTCAGATCCGCTTTACAGATGTCCTGTGATGACAGTGTTACCTGCGTAGTGAGGTGGAGAAATAGCAGGATGAGCAGACCTATTTTTGTTATTTTTGCTGCTATACCCATCTTGGCAACCAAAAAGTATTTAAACCTACTAAAGGAGGCTTTCATACGCTGTGTGTTCTTCCACATCAGCTGGAGCTCGAGCCCAACCATGCTCACTCTAGCTCAGGTAGTGGAGAAAGGAATCAACAAATTCAAAATAGAGGAGCAGCATAGGAACACGGGGAGATGCTGAGGAAAAGAAAGAACAACAAAAAACAACCAACAACAAAGAAACAATAGAAGTTTTCAATTTACATTTCAGATAGAAATACTGAATGTTTTTGCAGGAAATATGTCTTAATGGGCCATCTGAAAAAAAAAAAAAAAAACACAACAAACCAATCACCAGGACATTATGTGGCCAGAGGAGATTGCAGCATGAAGTAGATGATGAGGTTGGCTAGTTTAGCAATATACAAAAGTTTTAGGGGCATTTTTTTTCTATTGCTCTTAATCAGAACATAGAGACCAGCAGACAGGGCCACCTGTGATGAAAGGCAAGTAGGAAAATTGAGCTTGCCATTGTTCTTAAAACTGTTATGCACATATCTGACAGCAATTAACTTAGATCAAAGCAGAATACAGAGAGCATCAGAAAGCAACAGCCACCAAAGCAAGAAAAGAAGTGAAAAGAGCTACAAGCTAACTAACCACAGGGACATAAAATTGGTATTGACCAAAGCTGCAAAGCAATGGCACCCAGCAGTATCAAAGGCATTGCTTTATTTCAGAAGTACAGAAGAAATTGAAACATTAAGGTGTGTCATGCAAGAAAGGGTTGTAATAAAGATACGATGTAAGATTGAGAGCCTCTTGCACCATTAAAGTTCTGAACACCCAGCAGGGAAGATAAGACACTTTCTGTGTTTTTAAAATTATTTAGCATAAGCAAACAGCTTTTGGCACAATAAAAAAGCAGTCCTTCCATTATGTATGGGGAGCAGAAGTGGAACTGGAATATCCTTTTGCTTCCCGTAGGTTGCTGCATTAAACTTCAGAAATGATTGTTAAATATTAGAAACAGGCATCCTTAACCAATTCTGGGTTTTGTACTCCAGGCTGCTCTCATCCCAGTAGATCGTAAAAACCTTCCCTGGGATATTCCTCAACATTGATCCCTCTGTCAGTGGGAAAATCAGATAAGCCAAAGGGCTCTCCTCCGACCACCAAACTCAGGCCTAGACAAAACACTGTGGATACGCCATCTCCATGGCTCTCTGGCGGAGAATCTTTAAGGGATTCTCCTATTTTCTAAACAATAAGCAAGATCCAGTCTGGGCTTTAATCCAGCTAGGACAATCACAATTTTCATCTTCTAAACCAAATTGTTTAACCAAGTGAAGTGTAGAAAGCAATGCACATGGTCACATGTCAATGGAAAAACATCAAAGGAGGAAGAGCCCTTTCTTCTGACACTAAAATATAAGCTTTACTAGATCAGTTAGGGGGCAGGGGGGGAAAGCAGTAACTTATTCTACTCCTCTCCATTTATTTTCTTCAAACTATAAATTCTCTAACCTTCTTATACCTTGCTTCCGGCTAGCAATTTAGAGAAACTGTTAGCAACTCTCCACCAAAGTAAGAGGTACACCGTGTCACCCACCTGCCCCAACACACACCAGAAACAGCATCAACTGCCTGCTCGGCCTTTCCTGCAGCTGAAACAGCAATGAGGTGGCAGCTGAAGAATAAACAAGATGGATGGGAAATGGCTCTCCACTGAAGTCTGCAGTACCATGTCAGGAAAAGTTCAAGAGGATGTCAATGTCAAGGTCTGCTTCTTCCCTGTGACCTGTCCTTCCAAGGGGACAATTTGTAGTGGGTAGCTGTATACATGTGTAGCTATTAGAAAAAGGTACTGCAAATCGTTTCCTTTCCATCAGATTAATTGCTGTGTGCTTTATTTAGGAGCAACCTCATCACACAGAGCGTAAAAATAAATGCATGTTCAGCAGCTCCGTTTATTCTGAAATCCTGCTCAGCCTGCTGTGAGGCTACAGTTTCAATCGTGAGATGTGTTTCTCTTCAACAGATAAATTTGCCAAACATTCAGTGGAAAAAAAAAATCTTCCATTAGTGCAGATATTCCATCTGCTGAGAACCTGGCATTTGTTGACATTGGCTTCACTGAATTCAGGAACACAGATCCCAATCTCACCAGTTCTTTTAAGACTCCAATTTTACATTGGCTTTGAAGAAGCATTTGCTAGCAAGTCTGCAGTTGAAAAAGAAATAGGAAGCCATCAAAAGGAGGTATAAAATTAAAGGAGGTGCTTGCTGTCAAAAGGAGGTATAAAATTAAAATGGTAGGGCTTTAAAAAGAAGTTTACACTGAAATTCTTCCCTCCGCATCATTTGGGAAAAAAACCAAACAACAAACACACACAAACCTGGAGGCTCCCCTCCTGTATGTCAATGTGAAATATGCAATAACAGTTCTCATTCATTTGCATGTTGAGCATGAAATGGCTCCTGCACGTTAAAGAAATGTATAAGTATAAGCAAGAAGAGTTTTGAAAACTTACCAAATGATTGCTTTACTAGTCAACCAGTGAACTCCAAACTCTATTTGGAGAGCTGGAAATAGCCTCATCTTTTAATTCATCCTTTCAGTACCATTGGAACAGAACTGTGTCAGAACTTATCTCAGTCTTCCCATCAGAAACTGATGACACTTCTTGAAAGCTGTCTTGCAAAAATGACTAACATTTCAACAGTAAACTAATATAACTGCTTAAGTATAACACAAGAGTGACATAAAAGTATTATTGTTTATCTGTTCTATTATTTTTAACTTAAATAACCGTGAAGAGTTATACCACAGAAATACAGGAATTTGGGTTTTATTATCATCAAATCCATTGATTCCTTAAAAAAAAAAATAAATGTTGCAGACTTCTGAGGGAGGATTGTATTAGAAAAATGTGGGCCCATGACAACAGACTCTTAACTAGAGGAATTTATCTTTGAATGAGGTGATATGTGCATCACCCTTTGCTGCTTTGAAAAATATGGTCTCATGAATTCCCTGTGTGGTGATGGGCCTCTCACTGCTCCCCCCTTCACAGCAGAATCAAAGGAGCTGAAAAAACAAATGCTACATACTGTATTATATTTAAGCTTCGAGTGGTTGCTCTTAACATTTTTATATTCCTAGAAATGTTACTAAATTATTAAGAAGACAAACGCTTCACAGAATATGGGAGGACATTCTCCAAAAGCACAGGTTAGAAAGATTGCTGCTGTTATTACTTCTTCAGGAAGAAAAGCTTCTCTGTTAAGGAGTGATGTAAATGACCTTCAATGTAAAATAAACAATATATTGGTTATTTTTTCAGAAGTATTAGTGAGAGAAGCCAAGAATTGATATATTCTTTTATCTTCCTCCTATAAAATATGGAAGTGACAATGGGTTTCAAATAGGGTTTGTAAAGACTTGAACCTATAGGAGGGATACCGATGTAGAGAAGTTATTGGCAAGCTGTACTTTGGGAGGGCTGATAGGTCACTGAAAAAAGAAAACAGTATAAAAGAAAGAAGGAGAGTAAGAGCTGGAGGTAAAAACAAATTGGCAGATGGAAAGAAACAAGCTAGATTAATATTGATGCAATGAAAAGACAAAGATTAGTATGTCGATGCAGGCAAATGCTGTAAATTAAAAGGTGGGAAGTTTATACAAAATATTAGCTGTCAGGTGACACCTAGTTATAGACACAGGTAGGAAGCCTTGACCATGTTGAATTCTCTTTCCTGATTCTTGTATACAAAGTATCCTGGAGATGAGGGCTGTGGGCCAAATGTTGAAGACCTTAAATATCACAAGACGTTCAAAATTTGTGTAAAGAGAAGGCAAAGACAGAATAAAATGATTGAAGGAGCAAGAGAATTTATTCCACTGTCTCTGCTCAATGAGAAGCAAGAAGAGATAAAATAAGTTATAGCCTTTTGGAATACAAAATACTATTCACATATTGAATATTTAATCTGGTTCAGTTCAGTCATGTTTCCACAGGCACTTTAAAGCCTAGTTTTTTACTAAATCTTAGCTGAATCCTTGAGTGTGAAAAATTGCAATGAATATCAACAAAGAAAAATAAAAGTGTGATTTTACGATTTCCTTGTTTGCATGCAGAACTAAATATCTCAAAAATGTTTTTCTTTTGTCCTCTCTCTTCCTGTTTGATCCCCAAAATGAAAAAAAAAGAAACTACTTAGCATTAAATAAATACGTTTGAATGTCATAAAATACTGTTCTCAGGATGTGGTAGTTCATATTTTATCTAAGCATGTTTGCCTATTCCTGAATAATATCTCTAAACACAGAAGAGTGAGGCTAAGAAAAAAAACAACAGGAAGCATATACGCACCACAGCCAGTGGTATAGAGAAGAGACTTCAAATGCAATGTAGAATGTCAACCACCAGCGCAGCTTTAAAATAAAATAATGCTGCCACATCTCTAGTTCTGCCATCACTTCTCATTAAAAAAAAAAGAAAACAAACCAAACCAGTTCAGATATTTTGTATTTTATTTGTATATGCAGTAGAAGCACAAATTCCAGCCAAATGAGGAAAGTACGGTCTGCTTTCCAAGAGACAAATGAAAGCCTGAACACTTCAAAGCTGGCATGTTTTGTTCCCACACCTGAAAGCTAAGTGAAAAATCCCCTTTTACAGCACAGTTGACCCACTTCTGCTCAAGGGACTTTGTGATAAGAAGCCCAGCATGAAAGACACACCTGTTGAGGTTCTTTTAAGTTTCTTCTTGAAATTCTGACACAGGTCTGAATATGCTAAATGTATTATCAAAATATAACCAAGTTGTACAACAGAACACTCTTTTTAATAATCCTTTAAACTAACTCCACATTTATGTTAACCCTCCCTCCACACACACACAGAGAGTGAAGACTGTAGTTAATAATTAAACAATGAAATTATTTTGAAGGGCAGATATGCTGTCCATCAAGGCCATGCATTTAAAGAACTAGACAGTTTCTAAATCCCAGATAATAAAGACCAAATGAATCTTAGTGGCTGTGCTGAAGTAGCTACTACTGTAAGCTGCTATTTTGTCTTCAGCCTTTCTGTGTATTTGGGTGATGTGGAGTTTTCATGGTACAGAATTGGAACTAAATTTTGAACTAATTCAGTGACATAATTTAGAAATACTTACTGCTTCGGGATTTCCAGATTTTTGTTCCTGGTGTAACCATTTAACACATTACTTAGATCACTTGACCACTCTCCTTACAATGCTTCTCCTCCTCCATTACCACAAATCAAGGCAAAAAAGAATGAAAACATTTCTTTTGTTGCTCTATGTTCTTACATATTTGAACTCGTGTTAGATATACCTTTTACGTTTGCTTTGAGTTTGTATTTTATTGCTACAAACTGATCGCTTTATCCTTACAAACTAAGTCCTCATCCAAAACTCACCTTGACTTCAACCAGGGTTTAGCACAAAGAGAAAATTAAAAGTACAGGCCTTAAAGCAGGGGGCAATAGATTTGTGTGTACATTATACATATATTTATATATAAAATAATTTGCACCACTTTTCTGGACTGACACAAAGGTTTACAGGGATGTTCACTAGACTAGACAGAAAGCAATACAACTTCATAAGCATTTTCAACCTATTAACTTCATGCAATTTTGCACTTCCCTCTGTTGATGCTGAAGCTATGAAAAGACATAGTGCATGCTGGATAAAGCAAACTTTCAGCATTCACACTCCATTAATTAATTCATCACCTAAAAGCTAAGTATTGATTTTTTAATGGCTCTACAAATCTGTTTAAGCTACTATGATGTAATTAAGAGGACGTGTGTTTACTGTAAATTATCTAACAAGTACCAGGGCTGTGCATTCAGCAATAACAAAAATTTTAGCTCAAAGCAGACAACAGGCAAAACAACTGTTTGAAAATGTTTTCCCACTAATTGTATAAACTACCATGATTATAGTCAGACTGGATTATTAAAAGCCTCATATAGCACTAAAATTAGAAAGATCTGATACTTCTTCCATTAAAATCAACAAGAAATCTTGTGCAAATTCAGTGGTGGTGAGTCAGCTACTTAACATAGTTGTCCACAGGGATAGTGAATTAGAAATCTCAAGACAAGCCGCACAGAAAAATTATTATAGTGCATGGACTCCTTATAATATTCTTTATCCAAAATATTAGCAAAAAGAAGGACAAAGCCATAATTCCCACAGGTGGCATCTGATTATCCGCTAAAATCATACTCAAGAATTCAAACTAACACATGAAATTGATATTAAATTCTTCCACTAGAAGCATGAAGGCTTATGTTTAAACATAATGATGTTCAACATACGTCTTGTGAGTGTGAGAGAAAAGCCACAATCAAGTCAGTCATTGACATGTAAACTATATAAACAGTAATAGAGGAGCAACCTAATAAAGAGTACAGACATAGCTTGTTGAAAATAGGAGTAGATTACTTACCTTACATTTACACTGCAA
The DNA here is from genome assembly GCA_033124195.1 of Coracias cyanogaster. NCBI lineage: Eukaryota > Metazoa > Chordata > Aves > Coraciiformes > Coraciidae > Coracias > Coracias cyanogaster. The sequence continues at coordinate 17,881 of JAVSBS010027016.1, read as the reverse complement.
AAATGCGATACGCTGGGTGTGACACTATCACTACCAGGAAGAAAAAATAAAAGGAAGACGAGGCAGGGAAAGAGGGAGAGTTGTGATCACAAATATCAAAACAAGAAATTTAAGATTTAACGCTTCAGGTGCAGGGGCCACAAGAATGGGACAGACAGAAATTATATAAGATAAAACTCCTCTTGATATGTTAAGAAATCAGCATAGCAAGGTCCCTGAGATCTTGACCTCTGACCAACCTCTTCAACCTGAGAAGACATCCTGCAGCTATCTTTGCCTGCAAATCCCTAGCTTTTCAGTTGCTGTGGAAGAAAAATTCCAGCCATGTATACCTCTACAGCTGAAATGTGGAATGCATATTTTATTGTGTAGCAGCCTCCAGAGAGAGGGCTTCAACAGTTCTGCTGAGAATAGTTACTATTATTACTCAGTTTTCAAATGACATCCAACTGTTAATGGGAGAAGGGAGGATATTTGAAGGTACTTATCATGCAGAGATAAAAAGACACCAGAATAATCTGGCTATATCTTTTGATAACATTAATTAGCAGTAGAGCTTAGTTTGAGTTTTAAAAATGAAAAATGCATCAGAATGTTATTTTTAGTAGTAAAAAAAGCAGAAATTTCTAAATATTTAATAACAAAAGCATGAATATGTTTTTTTTCAATGTCATATTTTGGCTGAAGGAAGGACTTGATGATTCTATGACTCTCCCAATGGTATACAATTTTTTGGGGTTTTTTGCTTTGCTTTGCAACTGTAATGAAATTTTGCATAACTAGCATTTTTCACCAACCTAATGTTCCATGTTTACTGATAGGAGCAAAAGAGGAACTGATTTTTACATCAGTAAAAATGATGGGTCACCCAGGACAGACCCCTCAGTATTCAGAGTCCATTCTCTTGAAGGGTTGGGAAAGATACCGGCTAGCTAAAAAGCAGCGCCAAGCTGTGACAACGGAATAGAAGAAAACATCAAGGTAATTATTGTATGTGTGCACGGCACAAAGTGTGAATCAATAATTAAAGAGTTAATTATCTCACCAGTTATGGATACAGGCTGGGGATTAATCCCTGCAAATAGGCCAAGAGACAATTATGCTCCTTGCATGCAGTGCAAGATAACCAGCCCTTCTCTGGCTGCACGGATGGGGATTCACAAAAGGTGCTATGATCCCATGGGGTAAATAATTTGAAAATGATCAGTGGCAACACTCTGAAATAACCAGTGGCAATACAGTAATGTTCTACACCTCTGTTATGCCCAGATTAAGAATCCTCTAGTAGTGATAATAACATAATGTTAATGCGTCCTTTTGCAGAAAATCAAAATTAGTACCACTAAGTGAATCTTAATGGCTGCTAAGACAATTAATTCACTCTTTCATCATTGTTGTATGCTGAAAGTCTTTCTTTGTGCTATAAAAAGTGAGCCATGTATTTAACAAAATCATAATAGGTGGTCGGGAAAAATGAGTAATTTTAAAATACTTCAGAATTCCTCCCAGAATATATTCATCTGCCCATTTTCCCATATAAAATCCCAGTGCAGAAGCAGCAAATACAAAAGGGAAAACAGACCCAAACTATAGTTAAAATATACCTCCAGAGACTAACAACAGAATTAATTAATTAATAACTTCAACTTTTTCTCCTTTGCCTGGATTTGACATATACTCTATAGAGAAGGCTTTATTTTTAGTCTAATTTCCAAATGAAATGAGATGTATATACAGTGAGCATCTCTTCCAAACATTTTCAAATTATTAGCCAGTTTCAGTTAGACCTGAAGAGAAGCCTCAAAGATGATGGACATGATGTCCTTGAAGATGATGTCCTTGAAGATAAGGGAAAAAAATCCATAAGGAAACCTAGCTCATTCATTTAATGGCTTACAGAACGATTTAATTAAGGATAGGGTGTAGCTGTTGAGATTCAAGCTCTTCTTACAAAAGCCAGAAGCCTGGACTGTCAAACACAATTCTTACAGCAGAAGACTAGAGACCACAGCAGAATCTGGTTTTGGCATTATATAACCCTTGAATTAAAAAAAAAAAAAAAAAAAAGAGAGAGAGAAAAAAGGTTAAATACAAGCTGGTTTTGCTTTGTATGTGACATTCTATGTATTACTCACTGTTGCCAACCTCAAGCTTTTGAAAACCATGAGTCAAGCCACAAAACATCATGAGATTAGCTGTAACATGAGTTGCCGAAAAATAAATAAATACGTTTGTGTGGTTTATTTGCCTTTTAATGCAGGGTGAGTTCAGGTCATGTTTTTGAAGCTTTTCTTCACAAACACCAAGGCTAAAGACTCACTTGGTTTTTTTTTTTTTTTCCAAGTGGATTTGAGTTAAGAAACCGTAAGACTTGGTAAGACTAAGACTTTGCAAATATGACATGCAGCTACACTGACCGTGAGGGACTTTCAGTCTCAACTCTGATGAAGGCCAGATTACCAGGACATAGCTACAGCAAAGGTCCCAGCACATGCTGGGTTTATAGAGAGCCTCAACAGCAGTAGGTCTGTGGGGAGCCAAAGGATATATGAGAACCTAGTGACCAGGGTACCCTGCCACAAACCAAGTTCTTAGAATCATGGTTTGAACAGATGTGCATGCTTATGAGACATCTCACCTCCCCACTAGCTGAGTTAGCCACGCAAAGAAACTGCATTAGGCCAAGAGAATGGAATTTCAGCCACCATGTCTCGTTCCAAAAACATTTTTCTGCAATTAATCTTCATTCTTTTCAAAATATTTGGGCATTCAGAAAGAAAACACAAGCTTTACCCCTAGAAATGAAATAAGGCAAAGTGTAAATATGTAGAGGTAAATTGCATGTTATTGTATCATGTTCAATTTGTGTAAAAAAGTTCTCACCTTCTCATGCAACAAACGTTCCCGAACTACCATAGGCCCCTAACTCTTTTTTCTTATGGCTAATTTTAATGACATCAATATACAGCACATAACAACGAGCTTTTTATATCGCTGCTCCATACTCACATTGTTGACTCCACATTTAAGCCTATGACCTTCTAGCTATTAACATGCATCACGCAGACCCATGCCTATTTTCTTTCTCCTGTGCTGCTTCTTGGGTGGCATAAATTAAAAATAGTTTTGGAGGGTGTTGAAATTAAAACTACTCCGCAGAGGGAGTTTGGAAAAGTCTCAGGAAATACTTTCTGGTGTTTGGGGGTTTTTTCCTTGATTACTCTTTGTGGGGGTAATTTCTATTTTGTGGGGGAATGGACCACACTTTTTCAGCTATGTACAAAGCGTCTGCTCAAAGTAAAGGAGACCATTGCACATAGTGAGAGCAACTATTCACACGCTGCTCGGGGAAGTTATTTGGAGCATCCCCTTGCAAGTGGCAGCTCTGCTTCATTAAGAGTGGGAAATTACAGCTGAGGCAACATCCTGGATACTGCTTTTCTTTTCTAGCCTGCAGAGTAATTTAACATTTTGAAGTGGAACAAGGAAATTTCTGAAGTTTTAAAAACTCAGCAGGACAAGTTTGCCTTTTCAACTCTCATGACCAGTTAACTTACAGATTACCAATTTAAGATATTTACCAGCTTCAGGATTTGTATGGCTATCAGCCATCCCTGCTTGTCAAAAATTCATTACCAAGAGACTGGAGACTAAATAGTGTCTCTAGAAGCATCTTAAAGAAATTGTACCTCTCATGGTGTTCCACAACTTGCTCTTTTGCTTTCAATTAACTTCCAGTTTCAGGCTTTACCTAGAAATCTCCCATTTCTACATCTTGCAGTTCTCCCCTACATTCTATACCAGGAGTGCTTAATTTGCAGGCCAAATCCTGTGTGCCAAAATTATGCAAATAGCCTTTGAGACACTGCCTAACACTCTCCCAAGAGCCCTGTGTCCTCTCTACAATCACAGTGCCCCAAAGGCAGGTGTGTTTGCTGTTTTGCATCAAGAGTGCATATGAAGAGGTAGCAGGAGTATATGTCACACCACATAAAAGGCATTAATCTCACTCATCTCCTGTATTTTGTTATGATGGTACATTCAAGTAGCCCCTAGACACCACTTCACATGTATGAACCCTCCCATCATACAAGCTGATACACTTCAATTGGTCATGCGGTGTCCAGTAACAGGACAGCGACATGATAGGTCCTGATATTCTGCGTCTAAGTACTTCCAGGAATGCTAAAGAGATCTGCCAACACTATTTCATACAGTATTCTTTGGGAGAGATTAACAAAAAGGAAGGGATAGAAACAGGAGAAATGGATCTAACTTGTGCTTCCACGGAAGGAGAATAAGGTCAGCTTATTCTAGAGTGCTTCTAGAAACATACCTGGTGTCCACTGGTGAAAGGACAGGTAAGCTTCCTTTTCTGCTGGGCTATGGCACACTCAAGGACTACAGCCTCACAGCTTCAGTTAGAAAAAATGCAGAGAGCTACAATAAAACTACTTTAAGGCACTTAAGCATTTTAGGATTAGTATAACCCACCTCACTTGTGTGACACAACCGTTTTCTCCCAGTATCTCCACTAGTCAACTCATAATACCCATCAGAGGACTGCAACCACCTGGTTGCAAAGGGAAGTTCCAATGAGAATGAAGCCTGGCAAGCCCACAGTGCTTCTAGGGGCACTGTCACAAACACTGAGCTCCTGCATTTTGGCACCATCTTTGTTTTCAATGTTCCAGCTCTGCTTTTAAGGTGTAGCTCAGGATACAGTGCTGGATTGTTGGTACGCCATTGCAGAACTATATCAGGAACAATGCTCTTTAAAGGAATACTGCTCTTTAAAGCTGATGCAAGCTTCTTCAAAACACACTCTGCTAAATTCAACCCATTAAAAACACCAAATGTTTTTGTTCGTTATTTGAAATGAAATTCCAGCTGGTCTAAGAAACTGTATCTGCCTCTGGTTTGTATGTCCAAATCCCTGGTGCTGTTCTAATTCTTGCAAACACCACAAATAGGTTCTTCCCAAAGTCTGCTGCCGAAGAAATGACAAACCGCTGTAGATTCGTAACGTGAGTGTGTCATTGTTAACTGCAGTTGCAACACAAAGGATACTAAAAAAATAACTGTGGCAGAATTGTAGTTTGGAGGTCAGTGCAAACAATAAAAGCTCCATTTAACAAACTTCGGTTTCATCTTATTGAGGTCTTCAGCTGCATGAAAGGAGTGAGAAGGGAGGGAAGATTACTTTCAGGAAAATTCTTCCATGCCAGTGTATCAACTGTATCAAACTTCTGACAATTACATGTGATTTTACATGTAACGAAATCAACTGAAATTTGACAACAACCAAAAATAGGCATTTCTATATCAACAGTTAACAATGAGTATATTTTAGTAGTTTTACACTGGTATTTCTTACTGTCCTGGGCTTTCATATTCATATAGCTGAGCTCTCATGTGTTTATAAATAGGAGCTTCAAGTTTTCTTTTAGATTTTGCACTAGCACATACAGAAGAGATGCCTTAGTATAAAACCATATGGTCCAAAAAAATCCTGAGAGTACAGTAGGGTAACAATTCCCCAGGGCTTTGCTACAGCTCCTCCTTTTTTGGTTCAAAGCCTTTGATTTGCTTCAACCTGTTATGCTTATGTTCTAGTACAACCTTACTTCATTCAGTGCCCTCTTCAGAGAAATATTTCTAGGGCTACTTGTGATTTATAGCAACTTCTCAAAAATAAACACATTTATTTTCCTTGTTTGCCACTATATTATGCTGCTATGAAGAACTGTCTATTATTCCGCTTCAACCAATTCCTTTTTATTTGTCCATTTGCCCATTACAACACTGTTGGATAGATTTCCTGTGACTATCTTAAACAAATTTCCTTCATTTATCTCAGAAGTCCGAATTTAGCTGAATTAATAAGGCTGATTTAGCCTTCTCTAAAGGAAACGTATAATAATTTACAGAAATAGTAAGGCTTGCTATATGAAAATCCCACTATAAATCACAGAAAACTAACTTGGATATCCTGCTTACCCATGAGAAACAACTAACTCAAAATAGCTTTACCCATTAAGCAAATGCACATGTGCAAGGGCTTATTTGTCTTCTCTTCACCTGTTTCTGCATGAAAACAGTGTTCACGGGAAGTGCTGGCAAGGTAGACTTGCAAGCATAAATCTCGATTTTATCTGCACAGTCCACAGAAGAGAGAATTCCATAAATACGCCTTTGCAGCATGAGCTCAATGAACAAACAGGCAGTCCCTCCTGCATGCCCTCTGCTTCTCCCCAAGCCCTCTCTCAACCACCCAGAGTGCATTGCAAGAGTAGCGGTTCACAAGTTTGCCTCCAGATTCAAAACCTGGCCAACCACGTATCCCATTCTGATAGCAATTTTTGATCACCGTTAACTTAAGACAAGTCTTCTGGAGGGAATCTGGATCTTCTCCTTTTCTCTTCTTCAGCTTTCCCTCTCACATTACCCAGACAGTAAATAGCTATACTGAATCTCAGAGTACTTAAAACAGAGCTTTTCATCTTGAGCCCCAAATGCCCCATCTTTGAAAAAATCAGGTCAACATCTACTTCCCTTTAGTATGAGATACCAGCCTCTATCAGCCACTTGTTTGGAAACTGAAAAAACAACATTTTTATCTTATACTGCCCTTCGCATATAAGAGACTTCCTGTCAACACCAACAGCACTTACACATTATCTGTTTTCAAATCTCACCTTGAAAATATTCTTTGCTGTGATGTGCAAAGCAAAAACAAAACAAAAGAAAAAATCCCAAAGCAAGACAATTTCAAAGACAGCAAAATAGAAGGACAGCAAATGGAACAATCAAGATGTTTAAAATATATAATGGATATTTCTTAAGAAAAGAAGGAAGTTGGATGGGCTTACTAGAAAAGTATGGGGAAAAGAGGTGTCTTGTCAATTTCAAAACTCTTGACTTGAAGTTCTCCATTTCTTTTCCGCCCATCACAAAATGCTAACAATTAGGTTGTATCTTCAATCTCCTTTTGAAATCTCGAACCTCTGAGTTTCATGTCTTCCAGTTTTCCTATAATATAATAAAGGCTAAGACGTTAAATTATTTTTCAGTGAAAAGCAATATCTTAGGACTCCAGGAGGGAAAACTTTAACAAAAGCACTGAATATCTCAAACCTCATGATGCAAATAATCAGATTTGTTATCGCAGGAGAACTGGAAAATGGCCTGTCTCACACTGGTGCCTGAGGTAGTTGTTTACCTCATCTCACAGGCTCTCTAAACAGCCTGACCTATATTTTCCTCTTCTTTTTTCTAGGCCTCACTGAGAAGACAGACTTCTTAGTACTATCGTGAGGTTCACTGGGAGGTTAAAAAGTTAAAAGTGGGAGAGTTATCTTTAAGTATAGAAAAAGCAAAGTTTATTGTGTAAACATTTACATTGTGAGGTGACCTTCTGACTTCAGCTGCTAAAGAGACCGAGGGGAAAAGTTTTGGGGCAGGAGTCCAGCAAGCTGAGTGGAGTGGGAAGATAAAGACTGGGTCACAGTTGAATGGGGCAGTGAGGAGAGAGACGGGGAATGCTTCCTCTGGTCCAGGAAAAGGACCTTTGGAAAAGGATTCCATGACACTGCTTTGAGCGGTCTGAGAGGACCAGAGCCAGTGACCCAGAAGATCATTCCTGTGTCCTTATCATAATAGTTTCTTATAAATCCAGGAAGACAGAGAGTTTCCTTGAGGGTGCAGAGAAGGAGAGCGTCCCAGGGGAATGAGGTAATACTCTCACCATACCATCCTTTGAACTACACATCCACAGTCAGGATCCTGTGAATGACATTCAATTCAGGGACCTGGATTCTCCCGAGGTTAAGCTGTGCAGTGGGATCCAGCTGTCTAAACACAGTGTCATTTTAGATGCCCAAGGGCATCCAACTGCCAATCCAGAAAACATATGTGTGTTGGGAGCAGTATCTCTTGTAGGTCTCACATCTCATCTGTCACCCCCATGGGAAGGTTTCAGAAGCTAGGATGCCACAGATGGCACCTGACGCATTTACATGTTTCAATCTGGAGCTGGCTACAAAGAATACTGACTCCCAGAAGACTTTGAAAGCCTAAAGAGTTATATATCTTGTATACTAATATATAATATACAGCCTGTAATACTTAAAAAAAAATATTTCTCATGTTTTCGGAAATCTGAACACTGAGGACCTGCTTCAGTTGTTCACACATGGCACACATATTTAAGGTGCCTAAGACATCCAGATAGGAAGAGCAGACATTGCACACCTGAAAAAAGTCTATAACAACCTCGCTGTGAGCCAGGTAGGACACTTCAGGGTAACTCAAGCCATAGTGGACACCTTTAAAAAAAAAAAGCCCTATTTATGACCCTTCCCTGTTGGCTGAGTGCGTTATAAAAACTGACTGCTTTTTTAACTGTAGAAATTCAATGCATGTTGGTTAACTTTAACACTAACAGTGACCCCTCACATATCCCCTAATTTCTGCAGGCTTGGTGTGATGGGGTATGTGGTTTGGAATGGGGAACGGCGAGGATCTATGCGGGTGGTATACAAGTGGTCTGTAGTTTACTGACAGCTCAGATGAACTGCCAGCCCCAAACCACTGCATAATTGACCTTTCCCAGTGAAAACAAGGCAGCAGATTTTGTGTAGGTGTGGACATCAGAACAGTCTCTGGAGAGAGATCTGTATAACTTCCCTGCTTGTAAAATAAACAACACACCACCACTGTCTATTAAGGACTGTGATGATGAAATGTGTGACATAACTTCTACCCTGTCTTAGATATTTTTTTCTATGCACATCAAAGAAAACTCTAGAGATGCTTCACCAGGTAGCTAAAAAAGACCCTAGAAAATGAAGAGACAATGAAGTCGTAAGAATGTTTTGCCCAAAGCTAGGGCAATGTCACATGTCCTCAGGGAATGAGTTTACACTGTGATATAAAATCCCAGATACCACTTCACTTTTTCATTCTTGCTTGGGGTTTGCATGCAGAGACATATTTTCACACAGGAAAGAATAAAGATTCTGTTTGGGCAGATTGATTCCATGAGCTATCACATCCCTTTTCATTCCCGTTCACTGTGTCTATCTGTGTGCTTCATATAGGACATTGTTCCTCAAAAAAAAGCAACCACTGGGAAAGAAAAAACCCAGTTACACACACACACAAAGCATTCAGCATAGAATTGCACATGTTAATCTTCAGTTAATCTTTGTTGTATATTTCTGTCAACATTTATGAAATTCAGTAGTCTGGAGTCATAGAGACAGCTAGTTTGGATTTTTTTTTTTTAAAATTAATATCCCCAGGTTTCTTTTTCTCATCTGTTTTGGGAAATACAGTAGAGAGAAAGACTGTGCTGACAATATCAGAAGCCTCTGTCAGAGAGTCAAGAATTCAAATAGAATTACAAGGAATGGGTTTTAAGTGAGGCAAGAGCAAAAGGGGAAAAACCAACGTGGTGCTTCTTTGAACTCTGACAAGATGGATGAACCTACAGCTAAGATACCTGAGAGTGAGAATGATTGCTTTCCAGGACAGATGTTTGACTGCAAGTTCATACCATCCCTGTCAGAACTTGATGCGAGGTTTAAAGTAGAGAATGATTGAGTTACCTAAGAGAAAGATATTAGTGAGCCTTCAAGCAGGAAAGGCAAATAATTATAGTACGAAAGTATCCAATACCTTTAATACAGTATGAGATGCCTGCAAGACTTCATGCTTTTCAGCTGCAGAGAGATTTCTTTCTTCTTTAACAAGGCAATTAAGGCTCTGCACACTCACTGTGCAGTGAGGACTTGCACATGTATTGAGCAGCACAGAAGTCAATTCATGAAGTCATTAGAGAAGTGATTTCTTATGAAAATTCCCTTCTCCCTCTCTTCTCTAAATGAAGTTGAGAAATGTCTGTCTCCTGCTGCTACCCTACATATATCCATTCTCTCTCCCTTTCTGTAAATTCTTAAAGTGTCCTACATAAGGGATGCAAAAATTTGCTGTGAATCAAGCCCTAAAAATCTGACAGCAAATCCTATGCTAGAAATCCTAGAGGCAGAGTGGAAAAGATTTCTGGAGAATAACTGGAATTCTGCCAGGCATTTTTAAGAGCTTGAATGTCTTGGGGGAATATATAAAAACAGGCTCATGATTCAGCTAACTAAAGCAGTAAAACAAGTTCCTGAAGGTGGGGATCACCGCTTTGAATATATTTGGGTGCTCCCTTCAATTCCTGTGTTTCTTTTTCCTTCTTCTGTCCTTTTCCCAATTCCTTTCTGCTTTGAAGTTAGGAAGGTGGACTTTGTAAGTTACTTTTCCTTCTCACTCAGCCAACAGGGAAGGGTCATAAATAGGGCAGCCAGTTCCCTCTTCTTTGAAAGCTGTATGACTGTTCTACTTTAGATACACATCCTCTTGCCTAAGCCCCAGCACAGTGTGAGCCCTATCACAAATTTATAAGCTCCAGTTCTATCCTGTATGCTACCTAGTCCAGACATGTAACAGTCATCTTAATTATAACTCCAATGTATAAAGCATACTAGCATCATCTTTCATGATTAAAAGAGGGCAAAGCATCTATAACCGTGTCTTACAAAATGGTGGTTAATTTCCAGCACACAAAAGACCACTACTGCACCACTTAAAAATGTTTGTATGCATTGTCTGTTCTGGAAGCAGGATCTCTCTGGTTTGTAGAAGCCTCTCTGACCCCCATGAATAATGAACTATTTAAGAACTTCAAGAAGAATCCTCAAAGAGGTCAATCAAGTGAGACCAAAGGGAATGACAAGAATACCAGATTAAAGAAGAGTTTCATATAATCTTGACAAAGTTGATTTGAGCACCTAAAAGTTTAATAGATTTAACTGACAGTGGCTAAAGCTACCTCATACTTTATTGCTTGTGTCGTTGTTAGAAGCATTTTAGATACAGTCTCAAATCATTTGGACTTTGTAAAGTTTGTTGTACTCGGCTATTAGTTAGGAAAATATTGTGGCTATTAGAACCGTTCTCAGAGGTATTAGAATTCTACCATGATTTAATCAACAAAAGAAGAGCTTCTAAGAAGAAGAAAACATCAGTCCAACTATATCTATGTTAGCAAGTGATATGAGAGAGCAGATGATCTATTGAAGAAGTCACTGCTGACACTTCTACCCTGTACAGAGTTCACAGGTTTTATTTCTGACTCTTCCATATAAACGATTCAACACTGCCAAAAGGATCAGCCCTTGGTTTAATACCACTTGACGTTGTAGTGCATCTGATATACATTTGGAGCAGAACTTTCAGTCTTCTTAGTAACTTTAGATCCAACATGGAAATAAAATTATTTTGGAAAGCCGAATGAGCACAAACCTTTCATTGTTTAGCTGGAAACAACAAGAAAACAGGAACTTCATCATGTGCTTGCTACATTTTAGGCATTTTGACACTGCCAGCAGCTTGAGGTTCTAAGGAGAACAGAATAGCAGTGCAAAAGACAAGGTTGCATCACCAGGAGTGGCAACAACTTCCGTCTTTAAAAATGTTTAAAATAAAAGGTGAAAGACTGTAACAAGGCAAGAATTTCTATTTAGAAATAACATAGAACAATTACCCTAAAGAGCCTTTAATGACTGAATTTCAAAAGTTGACCAAGGCTGCCACTGAATCTAGTGCTTCCAGTAAGATGGAGACTCTTCAGCTATTGTTACCAAAACACTAGTCATCCCTGTTTATGATAGAAAAATGGTTTGTTCCTAAAACAAAAGCAATAAAAAAATCCTAGAAGCTCAGGAAGTGGGTCCATGTGAAACTCATGAGGTTCAACAAGGCCAAGTGCAAAGTCCTGAACCTGAGTGAGGGCAATCCCCAATATTAATACAGGCTGAAAGTTTGAGGAATAGAGAGCAGCTCTGCAGAGAAGGACTAAGGGGTACTGGTGAATGAAAAGCTGGACATGAGCTAACACTGTGTGCTCACAGCCCAGAAAACCAACTGTATCTTATTCTGTCAAAAAGAACTGGACTTTTGTCAGTAGAGACACAAATAAACTTCAAAGTGGTCAAGAATATGAGAATACTTCTACAGTCATATGTCTGCTTCATAAACAAAATGGCTAATTTCAATCCCATCTTTCCTCATTTGAGAGGAAGAATACTTCACCCCAGCAAAACACACTAAGGAACACATACTTAACATCCTTTAAAAATACAGATAACCCCACTGGGGAAAATTGGCCTATTTACAGACCTTAAATGATGCACAAATTAAAGCACTACACCAAATCAAGGTCTCAGTGTGCTGAACCAGACTTCCCAATTGGCAGTAAATGAACCTGAAGTACAAACAAGAGGTTTGTGTCAGGTGTTACTTGCATCTTGAAGTACAAAAGACCTGCACTTCATAAGCCCAGCAGCAAAAGTGTGTGCTTTAATAGAAAAAAATGAAACAACCGCCCCCCCCCCCCCCAAATGTCTCATTCTTTCCTCATTTATACCTGCATAACAAATTGAAGCCAAAGGAGTTTCACTGCCACCTGCTATTATTAATACCAACATAGAAAAATGTTTATTACAAGAATATAATTTGGCAATGAACTTCGATGTGAACGAAACTAGCGAACCCCAAGCCTTGTCATGGAAAGTAAAAATAACACTTTTCTGCAATATCTAGTGCTTACATTTTGTACTTTCATAGGCCTCTAACCTGACCAAGAATTCTTGAAAAGATAGCAAGAATTAGACCACTCTACAATGCTGGTACTCTGTGAATGACTGGATCAAGTCCAGCAAGGATTTCAAACCTAGGTGTTTGTTTATTTAGTGTTTTTGAAAGAATGTCAACCAATTGCTCAATGCCCAACAGTATTCCTAACATGAAACAACACATGCATTTATATACTGAAGTCTCAAAGTAGGTTCTGTTAGCAGGCAGATATCACATGGTCACTGAAACTATTTTTCCAGTTTTGGCAATGAGGCTACTGATGTATTCATATCAATAATGGAAGTCTTCTGTAACGCACCCACCCCTTGGTGACAAACAGATCAACGGGGTCTGAAAGACTGTGACAGGCAACTGACACTGTCTCCACAAATGCCTGTGAAAAGCCACAGATCTCACCTTTGGTAAGAGCTTTGTCAATCTCTTACTAAACTTCTCCATGTTCAATAGGGAATAATTGCATCAGCCTAGATGAAATTAGTCTGAGACGGGTGCATGGTTAGCTGAAAGCTGGATTTAAAATGTGGTTATTAGCGCTCACAGTCACACAACACGTATTTTTAAAATATGACCTCCTGATTTTCATTATTTTATATAGATTCATTAACAAATGGAGTAAAGAAAAACCCTTTGTGACCTTTGAAAGTGGCATCAAACAGGGCTGGTATCAGGCACTTCTAAAAGTAAGACTAGAATGGAAAACATCTTTGCCCACTGGAAAAAATACAGACAAGGTCAGAAAGGAGCAGTGCAAATTCCTGCACTTAAATCAGAATTAACAACTCTATAAATATAATAGGGGGAAAATCCAGCTGATCAGAAGTTTTGCAGAAAAGGATCTGGGGGCATCCAAACTGCATATGAGTCAGTTAAGTCAGGCTGTTTCAAAAATATACCATCCACCAATTAAAAGTATAAAAATAGAAGCATTATAAGAAAGGCAACCTAAGGAATACTCTCACTTTTGCTGCCCCACAGCTGGGCATTGTGTCAGCTATAGGAGCACTGTTCTAGCAGGTCAGCAGCCACTGAGTGTCCAGAGGAGAACAACATGCACTCTATAGAAAGCGTAGGATGCTTTAATCTGGAGAAGGGGGATCTATAAAGAAGTGTGATTATCTTAAAATATGGTAAAGACTGCCACAAAAGAACCAGCTGTTCTCTTTACCCAGCAGGGCAAGGACAAAAATAATAGATTTAAACTCTGGTTGCAAAGATGCAGAATAAAGTTTAGGAAAACGTTTCTAATAATAAGGTGTTTTTTTAAAAAAATAAAATTAGAGAAATACAGTTGAGAACATTGTAAGGTCCTTTCTGAGGATTTGGGATAAATAAGTAAGACCTTGCAGTCTTCTGCTGTTGTGTCCCTGAGTCTGTAAGAATTGTCCTCTGCATTTTTTGTCAGAAGAGCTGTAGAAGAACTCCTCTGCTAATCTCAGAATAAGTTAAGATAAAAACTGGCAGGCAGGCAGCTTCTCCAAGTCTTTGATTGAGTGAGTGTGTGTGTGTGTGGGTGCACTCACATAACTTTGTGTAAGCATGTACATACTCTCATACCTGTGGGTTTGTGGAAGCCTGTGTTTATACACATTCTCATGTGAATGTGGTGCCCTTAAGTACCTGAAATTTAGTTTTAAATCCATGTAACAAGGATTTGCCTCCATTGAGCCTCAATAGTGTAAAGGGTTGGAGCACAGAGGGTGGTTAGTATCCAGGGAGTCTTTAATGCTGGTATTCTTGCCCGCTTTTTTCCCCTCAAAGCACAGTAGGTTTAGAAAGGTATAAAAGTAAATGTGAAGAGGCTTTTCTTTTTTTTTTTTTGACAGAGAAGTGGCATAGTTCTTATCTCATTTACATGTAGCGCTGAATGCAGAAAATGACAGCAGTATAAAACTGGCTTGAAGAGAGAAACAGATCTTTGTATGATTACAGTAATATATGAAGAGCTATTGATCTGAAAATTTATTCCACAAGGGTGAGTAGAGGCATTCAACAAGCATGCTTGATGACACTTGCACATAATAGCCTAAAGGTGGAACTAGAATATGATACAAAATAAATGTCCAAGCAATGCAGACTATATCTAAACCTGGTGAATGAAGGAGACAATTACCCCCAGTATTCAGGCCAAATGTTTTTCATTTACACTTGGCAGCCCCTTTGCTCCATTTTGGAATATCTAGGCAAAGTTTTCCTCAGTATTGCATTCCCACTCTATAGTTTCAGTGCTCTGGGTGGCTGCCCAAGGAAAAGCTAATCAACTATGTGCATTTCACTTAATCATACCAATACATCACCTCTACTCATAACCACACAGCCCAAAGAGTGGCAGCACACAAGAAATCTGAGAGCACGCTGAAGTTAGATGGGAAGACATGAAGGAAGTTAGGTAATTTTATTATGAGAACAAAGTTACTTAATTAAATCCCTTTAAAAGTTTATGAGATGGTCTGACAAGGCCAGGAAATAAAGTTTTCCCCAAACGGAATGCAGCAAAGACCAGCGATGTTACTTGCAGGAAGGAGGGAATGGGAATTTACCCTAAAATATTTAGCTGCTTCTAGCAATGAAGAAAATTGCAATATTAAAACATCTTGGGGTTATGGTTTTTTTTTTCAAAAAAGGGAACAGTGGTATGCTCTCTGCTCTTACTTCAACAAAGCTACAAGCCCAGGGATGGAGGGGGAATAAAATCCCAAGCTTACAGAAGGTCATTAGAAACTTTAGATTCTCTCAGCTAGACGTCCCTGAAGATCTCTGTGTTAAATGTGCTTAAGGCTGTCACCCTTCCCAGTAGCGACTGCTTCCTAAGGCTGCACGTGTGCCTCCCTGCAAGGGGGAGTGAGGATGTTCCATTCCCTCAGAGCTCCCCAGGCTCATGGGGCTCTGTATGTGCAATCCGAATGGATACGCTCCAGCCCAAGGCTGCTGCAGCTGGCAGAGCCAGAATTTCACTGTAATGGCTGGAACTGTGACCAAGAACCTGTCTCTCCACCCCTCTCAGTAATCCCCTTGCTGGCCATATATGGCAGGAAATCATCTCATTCTAATGCAGGAAGGATAAGAGGAAAAACTGAACAGCGTAAACCAGGCGAGTGGGGCATAAGAAAAATGGGCATAAAGATATATCTAGGCAAATATATTACAAACTGAGAGAATGTGGAGAAGCAAAAGATGGAGAAAACTACTTTCATGAGCTAAGAGAGCTTGAGGTGGAGAAGATGCCTGGCAAGGAAATGGCAACATGACAGAAACAGTTTAGAGGAGAAAGAATTAGTGGTCAAGCCGGAAAGGGAATGAGTAGAAAAGTTTGTGCCCAGCAGGGAATGTGCTTCTGAAGAGGCTGAAATGAAGCACAGCACCCCAATTTGTTTGAACATTATATATGATATTATTAAAATATCTTACATTCAGCTAGTGATGATAATGCACAAGGACAACTTACAAATAATTATCGCTTAACTCGAGCAGAAGAAAGCTGAGCAGTTCACCTAAAACGGTATGATTAACCGTTCTAGAAGATCATTGATCTCCTTTGCAAAACAAGGAGAAATGATACATGTACACAAAGAATACTCAATGAGTATTGCTAAATTTGCAAAGTCAAACACTTAGGAAAAAAGAAATGCGAGAATCAACACTATATCTAACTTGTATAAGCCTCTCATGCAGATACATTAGGACAAACAAATAATATTTGCAGACTGCCTTTGTTTTAATCAAGAATCAGGATGCATCAATTCTGAACTAACACACTATTCTTCGATATTTTCATTTTTTTTCCCCTGGATTTCTTATTTCCTGCAGTTTTCTGTTCTGTTCTTTTTTTTTCTGTTCACTTTCTACTTTTGCAGCAAATGCAGAGGAGAAGAGGCAGAATTCTATGAACAAATCCTGTAACGGTCCTCATTAATTCCCCAAAAAATGTGTGTACCTGTATCTATGCTACTGAAAAAAACAGGCCAGGCATCATTCTTTGGCTGAGAGCAAGTGACAGCACAGTCCACATCTACATGGCTAAACTCTTTTCCTCACCCCCAGAGCAGACTGGCTGCATCTAAACTATCTATTAGGAAATGACCTGGGTCTTCAGATTGTGTTCAGGCATTGACTATGCAGATATTTTTCAGCTTGAATAAAAAAAAAAACGTACTAATGGTGTCATGCTAAAAATTACACAGTATAGAGAACTGTAATCTCATACTTAAGTTCATACACTTTCCCTGTTTCATTTAGTAGAATAAGAGTAACCAATAAGACTAGAATTCCACCTGAGAAGTTAGTGTTATGTAAATGAAAACCATCCTCATATATACACAGGGCAGCTTCTTCAGATCTAGTGTTTTCAAAATACATCTATTTGAAACTTCAGCAATGTGCTTTTAGTATTATTTGTGTGCTGTGTAATTCACATAGTGACACCAAGCCCTGCATGAGAAGTTGGTTAGCAAATCCAGAATGTCACCAAAAAAAAAAAAAAAAAAAAATTCTAAAGAAACAACTATAGGACTGGAAATCCAAACTCTCCTAGTAGATAGAATTCAGGTTTTATGCCTTCGCATTGAACAAAATGCATACGTTATTCACATGTATCACTAATTCCTGAAATACTATGTGCTGCATGGTCTATCATTCTGCAGACAAGCAATTGGCAGGTAGTTTTTACAATAGCAAGATGAATTCACAGTATGGGATGTGTTGATTGCTCATGTCAGTCCCTTTGAAATTTTAAAGCGATAGTAATCAGAGCTATAAATCTCTCCTAAGTATAATTAGATTACTATTTATACCTACTGTTGTTAAAACCAGCCTAAGAAATTACTTTTAGGGAACCATTACTGAAGAAATAATCTCCTTAAAACAATAATCACTGAGTTAAGTGCAATTCATATACCTACTTTCTATAATGAGAATGCATAATTCGAGTATTTAAGAACACTGAATATCTTTTCCTATTTAAAAGTTTGATAATAGCAGTTTTAGATCTCAAAGTTTTTTTCACTTTATACTGCATCCCCCAATGCTGTAATGCACTGAGATGAAGGATGAGATATATTGCCACCTCTGCACAAAGGCACCCGTTGAGGGATGCAAGTTTTGTATTACAGCAAGTGCAGGTTGTGACTGCTGTAGGGCCCTGTAGGGAGTATTATGATAACGAGACAATTATGATCAACTG
>JAVSBS010027014.1:16403-48163 GCA_033124195.1 Coracias cyanogaster | reverse complement strand
ATTGCAGGTGAGGTTGGCCGGGGCTCTGAGCAACCTGCTCTAGTTGCAGATGTCCCTGCTCCCTGCAGGGGATTGGACTAAATGAGCTTGAAAGATCCCTTCTAGTCCAAACCCTTCTGTGATTTGCCTTTTCTGAGTTCTCTGTTTTCGGTGTCTTCCCAGGGACCAGTGACTTGGTGACACTGCTCCTCATCTGCTCCCCAGCCTGAGCCTCCCTGGGGCTGTCAGGCATGTCCAGCTCTTCCTGCACTGCTTTCGGCACAGTGTCACCCAGACCCTGCTTGCAGCCTTTGAAGCCCCAAGCACTGCCTGCGTTTGACCTGGCACCGCGCTCTGCTTCACTGCAGATACGGGCTGAATTTGGCCCCGTATCCTGAACGCGGAGGAGATCAAGCCGATCCATGAGGTTTTAATCAAAAACTTTAATCTGGGGAGGCTGGTTTCGGTCTGTCTCTTCTGAGAACCTCATTAAAAGGTTAGGAGCTGCAGGATTATTAAATTACACTACACGTATTTACATAGTAGATACAGTGGATGGAGGCAGCGACTG
The DNA here is from genome assembly GCA_033124195.1 of Coracias cyanogaster. Classification (NCBI taxonomy): domain Eukaryota; kingdom Metazoa; phylum Chordata; class Aves; order Coraciiformes; family Coraciidae; genus Coracias; species Coracias cyanogaster. Next base: position 47,613 of record JAVSBS010027014.1, on the reverse strand, counting down.
CGTCAGAAAAATATTCTAGTTTATCTTGAATTTTTACATTCACATGAAAAGCACACTGTGCCGTTCTGCCCTTAAAACCACATCAAATGTATTTCTATGGCGTATCCAACTCCCTGCCCTCTTTTCTCTTCTGAGCAGAGTTATCTGGTGCCTTCTTTCAATGCCGGCTCCTTGTCAGCATGCCTTGAGTGATGCTTGTCACAGGAGCAGAGAGAGTCAAGGCACACTGACAAGGGGTGTGGGGTGCCACCCTGTCCTAATCCCCTCAGAAAGTGGCCTTCAGATGGGAAATAGAAACTTTTTGGAAAGGTCTGAGGTGGTGACTGACAGCAGAGATGTGGGATGAGAGCGACCTTCCTGCCAGGCTCCTGAAAAGTGTAAAAAGTACCCCCAAAACAGACACACGATAACTCCCTATCCCACCTGCATGGGTCTGGTGAAGGAGCTGTGTCCTGCTGCAGGGCTGTGTCCTCCATGGAGCAATCCCTCTGCCAGGCTCACAGCTCTGCACACAGGGTCCAACTCCTGGACCCAGCTTCTAGAGGCTGGGATTCATTCGTACCCAGCACCTGCTCAGACGGGACCATCCAGGCACTCACAAGCTGAGGTTTAACCCTCTCTCTAGGCCTGAGGTCAAGCCTACCATGGCTCAACGGTGCATTTCTGTGTAAGTACCTGTGGATGCCCAAAGGCCTCAAAACACAGAAAGACACACAGAGGACATGACAGACAGGAGACAGGACACGAAGACAAGATGCCAGGCAGACAGGGCAAGTCTAGAGGTTGCTCAGATAGTACATCTGTTAGCTATGCTGCGTTTCACTCTCATTCCCTAATTCTTCCTCCTTTTAAGGTATCTTCAGGTCAAATGCTAGAAATGGCAACTGAGAGACAAAATGGGCTTTCTGCTACGCTTCCCAAGGTGGGCTCCTTGCTCCTCTGCAGAACCACTGCTCTTCTGTGCCCAACCTGCCCCATGGTGACTGGCCTCTTACCGGCTCCTCCAGACAGGTGAGACACGCAGCGCTGGGGCACGTGGAAAGCTGGCCAGCCCACCATCACCGTGCAGCAGCCCATGCCTGCCCGTGCACACAGACACCCCCCCCAGAGACACTGCCACGCACAGCACCAATCACATCTCACATCTTTCTGAGTCTGCCACGTTTTTTTTTTTTTTCCCACCAAATCCATCATCTTCTAAATTACCCAGGAGATGAAAACTCCTCCCATTTAAATAAATAAAAAAATCCGTTGCAACATAAATAGCAATCCTCCAGAATATGTATCAGATATTTTGATTTCACCTTGGTCACGACTCAAATTTGGATGCCACGCGGTCCATGCTGAACAGAGGCAGGTAGGAGACCTCAGAGCCAGATGATCTGAGGTAACCTCCTGGAAACCCAGGACATGGCCAAACACTAAGCCTCTCAGTTGCTACATTGGACTTGACCACCTTCCAGAAAGCTGTCCTCCTCCCTGCTACAACCCACATCTGTGCAACGCCTGGTCTGTGGTCGGAAATATCTCCTTCACTCTTATCCTTCGAGATAGCATAAAGACAATGTAACAATGTCCATCACTTTGACAGGAACTGGCTCTTCTTGGTGTCTAAGCAATGGGCCATGGACAGGCTTGTAATAAGGTTTACATACTAATCAGGAACAGCAACAGGCTGTGGTTAAACTCTGCCTCCTTACCTATGCACCAGGCTATTTTCTCTAATCATGCTTTGTGTAATTGTAAATCTCATTTTTTCAAATGTAAATAAGCTCTTTTTTTCCCCCTTCATACAAACTTTGAGTTTATCTGAACGTCCTCTTGGGTCAGCACATTGGGGTAGAAATACTGCACAAGGAAGGAGGACTTGAGAGCCTGAAGCTGATTTCTCTTATTGTGCTGGAAATGCTGCCTTCAGGATTTCCACTTCTAATCCTAGCCGGAACCTCAAACTCAAAAACCAAAGGGGGAAAAGGGAAATTGCGTTTGAAGTCTTCTAAATCTCTGAAGAGATTCAACGTCTGTTTATGGCTGGCTAGTTTGATCTAGATTTCATTTTAACTCAGCTACTTAACTCACAACTAGCTAACGTGAGATGGGCTTGGCCTTCACTGTGGTGTCAGGTCAGCCTGTTATTAAGGTCCTGTGGAGACCATGGTGCAGACATTTAGGGCTGAGGTCTCCTGTGGCTCTAATAAAGAGGACCACAAGAGCAGGAGAGGAGCTGAGAGGGTACAGCTGCCTTCTGACTCAAGTGTGGAGGGATGAAGGAAAGTGGCTGGGGCTTCTACTAGCAAAGCCTCTGACTGCTTGATCCAGCTGCAGTCTTCCCAGGTGAAAATGGATACCTACGGCTTGATGTCTGGGAGACAACTAGCCACTTAGCACAATTAGGTCTTTACAGGAGATGACACCACAGAATTAGGCAAAGAGCCACAGGGCTGCTGTGGCAAATGGGACCTTAAACCCGACTACGCTCATCTTTGAGCACAGTGGCCAAGCCGTATTTCCTCACTTCTAAAAAATTTGCTCGCCAGCATCTCATCCAGGCTATCTCTGTTCACGGAAACTGGCTGGGAAATTGGTGGGGCCGGTTTCCTGGCAGTATTCCTGGGAATACCCACCAGCTGCTATAGGCAGCTTGTCCCTGGTGGAGCCTGCCAAGGAGCAGTGGAGGTGAGGATTCATGCATGAGAACTCTTGAGAAGGTTTGGGTCAGGAAAGGAGCACAAACTCTGGTGTTTTTCTGGGCTGGTTTCATCATCCCTGCTAGATCCACTAAGAAGCACATTTCAGCTAAAGGCCTTCTGCTGCACCCTAATGGCCCTGCACCCAGCCAGGATTTCCACAAAGACTGTTTGCAAGGACAAACTGAGTCCCAGCACACTGCTCAGCGGCAAAGGACCCCCCCAGCCTGTGATGGGGCAAGTATCTCTTGTAATGGACATCGTCCAGAGAAGAACTCTCTGGACAGCCCCATCCTGGGGCTCCATTCCTCTCCCCAGGGCTGTCGGTTTGTTCATGCCCTCATGCAGCATGTTCGTGGCATGCGGGGCCATGCGCTAGGACTCTAAAAGAAGCATCACAACTATTTTGTCTAAGAAAAGAATTAATAAATCAAACCACCACCATCATCAGACGCAAGCGGCACATTAAGCCACTGGGCCACCCTCGGGACTGGCCTTCCCAATAAGCATTGCGGCTGTTTACTCGCTGCGTCCCTCAGTCACACCATGAGCTCCTGCTTGGTGCTTGGGACACCTTGGCCTTGCAGAGCATGGTAGAAGACCACGCTCCTTGGAGGAGGATTTTCTCCCCAGCCAAGTAAACAGGCAATGCTTTACATCAGGCTTGTAGGGGACAATTCCAGGCCGTTGGCAACCCAAGACTTAAGGTACCGCCAAAGAGGTAATGAAGCAAAACAGCCTCTTGAATCCCATGGAAACAAAACCAAAGGAAAACGAAAGTCTTGCTTTGGGAGCAGGCAGGGCTCAGAAAGATTTTGGTTCGTAACGCAGTCTACCGACCAGACAGGTACATCTCCTTACTCCTGCGCTTTTTCTCCAAGCGTCTCAGCCGCTTCTCCTCCCGGCGCCGGGCCTCCTCTGCCTCCTGGTGCTGCCGGCACTTGTGAAAGTTCTCCACCACCACCCCCACAAACATGTTGAGCACGAAGAAGCTGACGATGAGCAGGAAGGAGATGAAGTAGAGGAGCATCCAAGGGTTATGGTTCTGGATGGGCTGGTAAGGTGAGGAAGTAAAAAACAAGAGAGAAGAGAAGCGGCATAGACAAGATGTGTGTAAGTCAGGATACTGGGCACTCAGCAACAAGACAGCACAGAACACTTTTGTGGGAGGAGGAGAGGGCTAGAAGAAGTTAGGAGATTTTTTCAAAGCCAGTTTCTCACCAACTAGAACTTTACTTTTGTTGTAAAACCCATCCTAGCCTCCGTAAGTTTGCTTACAGGATTTAATTATTTTGGCATTTATTTCATACAGCTTAAGATAAATCTCGGTGGATGTGCATCATCCCAACCATGAGATCATTTTAGCTAAAGATATGCTCCAGCTTGTTATTTTTTTTTTTCAGATGTGGGTACATGGCTCATGTTTCTCAGTTGTTATGAGATCTTCAGAAGCAGGGGAAAAATTAAGTACGAAGTGTTACTGCAGATATGATGGGGTACTGCTCATCTAAGACTCTTGACTTTCCTTTGCAAAGACCACCTAATACAAACTTAATAATGTCTCTTTCACAACACGGGTTGTTTTGCAGCGTGGGTTGTTTCCCATCTGGTGTGAGTTTGCTCACATTCATCACGCTTCCTATGAAGCCGCAGTGTCATGGCACGTGTGGCCCTCCTCAAGTACCGTCATGTTAATTAAAAACCCCATCAGTGCTTGTTTGTGAACTACATGAGGCACAGACACTGTAAAAGCTACACAGTGGAGAATGGAAAACTTTGGCAGCCCAAGGGGTGGTCAAGACCTCCAGAAGGTCCTATAGCTCTGCTCCTTCCTGGGACTTCAAAAACTCCAGAGTCACCCAGGCATGAGACTCCTCAGAGCAACATATCTGGACTCTGCAGTGCATTTACCTGTTGGTCAATACCCACGGCATCCAAACCATCGTACATGATGTTCACCCAGCCATCTTTGGACGAGAGGACAAACAAAGACATGAGGGCCTATAAGAAGACAAACAAACAGAAAAGATTGGTCTTGCATTTTAGTCTCCAGAAAAGAAACCAACAATGCTCAGCAAAACCAACCCACAGCTTGTAACATATCATCTGGCCTGGAGTTGGTGGAGAAATGCAACATATCGTGGCTTGCTCTTACCTATTTCTATATCTGGCTTGAAAGTGAGCTGACCACGGTCATTAACACTCCTTTCCCCTCACACATAGGCTGACTTTTGCTCAGACACCTCAGGCTTTCTGGTCACCAAAGCGTGATGCAAAATCAATATGTCAGGTTGGCCCAATGTCACGGGGTTTTAAAAATCAATAATATATCCCAGCTCCTGCTATGGGCTCCCCTGATTTTCAGCCAGTATAAAGCACCTTATTTTTTTCATTTGCAAACCTAACAGCTACAAATCAAGAAACTAAAAGTGACAGCGGAGGTCCGTACAGGAGGGTCTGTATGCAAAAGCTGTGGCTTTAAGATAACACTCTCCTGTCAACAAGGAATTGTATTAACCCTAGGAAGTCTGGCTGCAAGATATCAAGAGGTGACCTCCTCTATTTTTATCCAGGCTGCTTCCAATAGATTAATGCCTACGTTGTTCTTGGAAACTTCCTATGACAGAGGTTCCCCACCCTCTTCAACGAATACATTTTAAGTGCTGGTCCATTAAAAGCTGGCAACGAGGACTTTACCTGTCCCAAATTGTCAAAATTATACTTCCGCCGAACCCATTTGTAGTGTGCGTTGGTGCAGTCAGTCTTTGTAGTGATGTTTTTCACATCAGGACCATCACAGTAGTAGAACTTGCCTTTAAAGAGCTGTAGTTGAGAAGCAACAAAAAAAGAAAAAAATAGTTTTAAAAACCAGCAGCTTCCATAGTCTGTCCCCTGATTTATCTTTCTTTCCCCTAGTAGCGTTGTTTGCCAAGCTCAATTTCCTTTCCTTTCCTTCCAACTCAGATGTTGTCTTAACACATATGCCCAGAAAACATCTCTGGTGAGACTTCAGGCCCTGAGCCACTGTTGTGGAGAGCCTCAGACACAGAAGGAAGGTGATCCTGCAGGCTTGCCCTGTCTTGTTGGGAGGATGATAATCTCCCCTTTGAGGAAGAGATGTTCTAAACATCCTAGCGCAGAGCCGGGAGGGATCTTGGGAATTTGTCTTTTCTTTCCCCTGCCCTCCACAGGCTTAGCTCGTGCTGTGGTGTTCATCAGGGAGGTCTGCTCTTCTAATCCTGGGGACCTTTTGATGAGCAGGTGCCAACCCCATCCCGGAGCATTTCTTCTAGGGCTTGGCTCCTCTTTCCTAACGCCTAATTGAAATCTTCCTTTGGAGAGATTTAAGCTCATTACTTCCACCTAAACCCCAGGTGGTGATCAAAGCAGCTTCCCTTTTGCAGCAGTTACTTCGTGGCGAGGGAAATACTCTACCTGGACCCCTAAAATCCCAAAGATAATGAAGAAAGCACAGCAGATGAGAACAATATTCCCAATAGGCCTCAAGGAGGAGATCAAGGTTTCTACCACCAGCTTCAGACCTGGGGCTCTGCTGATGACTCTGAAAACAACAGCAAAACAATAAAGCTTTTAATTTTTTATGCATGCCCAGTTATCCTATGGGTGCTTTTCCTCCTCTGCTTGGGCTTCAGTGAAGCCAACACAACTCTCCTCTACCTACAGGCAGCACTCAGAGGCAATTAGTGACTTGGACAACCAGAACTTTCACAGGAACATTAGATGGAATTAAAAAAGTGTAAGCCACCCTGTCTGCAGGTTGGTGGGCAGTTGCTTGCTAGTAATAGGAGGGAATACTCTCTATGGGTAGAATAGCACAGAGGTTCTCGCTACAGGGCTGTTGGTACCTCAGTCCCCTGAGGTGTCTCTGATCCAAGCAGAGGGGCACACACCAGGCAGGAGCCTGCTTCCTAACACAACAAGAGTAAACAGCTTCACAGTGGTAGTAGCGAGAATGTCTTCTCCTCTTTCTACCGCCTCACCTGACCTACTGGCCTGGGCCCCATGACAGCTTTTCAAAGGAAGTCATTTCAATTTGTTTCCTAATTAGTTCCTGGAGTGACTCTTAGGTAGCAGGAACTCGTGATCAACAGCTCCACGGCCAAAGGGTCATCCCATTAAAGAGCAGCTGGCTTGCTGTGAGAGGCCAGCCACGCTCTGAGCACGCCCTGAAGCAGCTTTGGGGTGTTATGGAGAACTAGTGTTTTCCTTCCCTGTAGGAGCACCTGGAGAATGGTTCTCCCATGGGCTTCTGAAAAATGTGGTTGCAAAAGTGAAGTGTAACTAGCCCAAGCAAGCTTTCCTGTGAAGGCCGGGGTTTTGACTGAAGAACATCAAAGCTTTTTTTTTTTAGGAGGGGCCTGCAGAGGGGAGAGGGTGAGTGTCCTTGCAGGGAGCTTGAGCTTGCACTGCTAATGATGCTTTCACGCCTGCCAAACACAGAGAAAAGAGGAGACTTGTGTGCTGCAGAGACAAAGCATTTCAGGAGGGTCTCGTTTGGCAGCAAATAATGTGGCAGCGAATGAACTGCACCTATGAAGAGCTACGAATGGTCCCCAGAGTAATCCTAGAAGAGGCCGTGATAAGTGAAGCCGTCGTGAGAGGTGATGAATTCCTCTCTATTAATAGGATCTGGCCTAGTTATTCTCCAAGACCAATTCCCTTTTCCCTCCCTCCACTTACATTTACTTACAAATTGCCTATGCCCTGATTTCTGTTCCTAGTGATGTGTGTTATGTCCTCCAAGGTGCTGCCAGGGTGACCCAGAGAGGCTCCTGCTGAGCCACTACCACAAGGAGACCCAGATGCCACCAGCAGAACCCAGCGTGGGAGCAAGAGAGGAAACAGAAACACTCACAACGTTACTTGTCATAAAGAAAGACAGAGAGCAGACAAAGAGCTGTTGTTCATGTGGTGATGGGCCTAAACAAGATTGCCTCTTCCTATTACTCTTATAAGCAAGCAGCTTTTCATCAGAAAGCCAACAGGTCTCAGGAGGTGCCTATCTTATTTCCCCTGAAATTTCCTGAAAAAAGGCTCGTGTTTCTTGCCAAGCAGGATGGAGATCGAATAGGAGCCGGGAGCTGGTAGAAATCCCCCAAGCATTAACACTCTTTGTTATTGCCTAATCGTAAACAAAATCCAAATTCTCTTTATTCCTGTTTCTCAGCTACTGAAAGAGTCTCCCCTTCCTCTTGCTCGCTGAGAGCTAAATCATTTTGCCGCGACGGTAGAAACACAGGCTCAGGGGAGCAGGGATAGATGCCGGAGCTTATCAAATTATTGTCAGCACCTGTTCAATTGCAAATTTTCTCTGAGCCAAGGCAACCTCTTTGCTTGGGAACCGTGGAGAGGTTGCGTGGTTTAACAAGGAGCCAGACTGATGTGTAAAAGGGTGATCAAAACGCACCGTGGAGGAGACATGCACTGCGCTAACTGCCTGGCTATGATAACACCTCTCACTCCAAGCTCCAGCCGCTCTTTGCCATGCTGGCGGAGATGAATTATAACTAATTTCACTGTTTTCAAACAGTTTCACTAGATAAGAGCTCCCCAAAGGTGATTCTACCCGTACTGTGTTTCAGCTTTTTGTGTTATTAAACAAGACCTTGATGGATCATGTGCATTTTTTCAAACTCCTTGATCTACCAACACAAAGCAAACTCAGGCACCCTCTCAGTGAACATACCGGAGAGGTCTCAAGGTCCGTAGAAGCCTCAAAACACGAAGGACACCCAGGATCTTAGCTCCGCCTGCTGATGCCATGGAGACAATAATGTCAATGATAGATACAAAGACTAGGACTCCATCCAGGACATTCCAGCTGCTCTGCAGATAGGTGTTCTCCCCAGAGAAGAAGCCAAGAGCTACCACCTACAGCCAGGAGAAGACAAACATTTATATCTTCACCCACATCATAACTACGTCATGTTCTGGTCTTTGCCAGGCCTTATTTGAGCCATGGGGTGAAGGTGCAATTACCTTAACCATCATTTCAGCCACAAAGATTGCAGTGAAGATGTAATTAGAAACACTTAGGAATATCCTTTCCTGTAAAACACAACAACAAAAAGAGGCAAGTTATTAAAAGACGGTAGAAAACAAACATCTTTCATCTTGCAGGGTCTTGCCCTGACAAGATGAAGATCTGCATGCTGGATCAAGGAAGAAAATGACTCGGGTACTCACTGTGCTGTGTGGGTCTATGTCTGGTCGCTCCAGCGCTATAGTGATGCAGTTGAGAAATATGAAGACCAGCACCACGTGATCGAACATTTTGTGGGCAATGACCCTCTGGCACATCACTCGGAAGCTGAAGAAATGGTGGGGAGAAAAAATATCCTTCAGATGTTTGGGTCAGGAGGAGACTCCCACTCAAATGGTATGTCCTCAAAAGCCTTCACCAGCATCAGCCCAGGTGGTGAGCTGGTGTCTCCGCAAGCTTTGGCCTTTATTATCAATGCAGTAGACAAGATGTAATAACAGCTATTGTTAATGCTAGGAAGAATAGTCTTCCTAGACAGGCATGGAGTGAACCATGCAACAATTCTGCCCACATGTAACAGAAAAAGTTACCTAAAAACCAGGAATTGGATTTCTAAACCTCGCAGTGCTGCTGCACCAGAGAGGGATTTTTCTTGAGGGAAAGCTCACTAGAAACGTACCATTCCATTACCACAAAACCCTGGTGGGCTGGCTTTTCCCTGGGATTTCTTACCGATTCTGTGGGGAAAACAAGTAGAGGGACCAGTCTTCATGAGTCTTGCACCACTGTGGTTTGTAGGGCTCCAGGACTTTACGAATCCGGTAGCAGTAACTCTGGATAGAAAAGAAGAAACACCTTTTCTTCCTCTTTTATTTTCCTGCCTCTTCAACTTTCACAGTCCTTTAGTGAAAGGAGGCAGTACCTGGCACTTCATAGTGCCTGGAGGGAGTCATGGCTTTCGGGACAGAGCTGTGGTGGGCTCTGTCACATCTGTCCAACAAAACAGGGAGGAAAGGGGTGGAAGAAAGGGGCTGCTATACAGTGAGATACGAACAAAACAAAGCAAAACTTCTCATTTTGAGATCCAAAAGTGTGTCAAAAGCAAAGAGGCCTCAAACAACCAAAGAGTTAAATAAAGAACATTCTTTCTAGGCTTTCAAGCCTTTGAGAACAACAGCTCTTGCGAGCAAAAACACTGGCTAGCTGCTGTGTCTACAGTTCATTTTTGGAGGCATCCTGGGCCAGCAGGACAACCTCAATCAGCCCAAAAACCAGGCAAAGTCATGCACAACCCTTGGCAGTTTTACCTCTTTAGAGACCACTGCAAGGTAACAGCCCATCCTCTTAGCCAAAAAAACCTTTTGCGAAGTTGATGCCCATCCCTTGGATCTGCCATTGGGAAGCAACACATTTCCAAGCCTGATTTTAATCAGCCTTCTTGGAGTTGAAAAGCCACTTAATGCATGAGTGCCCAGTTTCCCCCTCAACTCACATCCTCCATGTCATCCTCATAGTCCGTGGAATCCTCCTTGTGACCATCAACGCGCAGGAAGAACTCGCTGGGGACATGAACCATCTTGCCGTTGCAATCTTGGTACTCTGCGGGCAGAACGGCCACGGGGCTGATACTGAGCGAGTGGCGCGTGGTGGGCAACTGGAGCAGCTCAGGGAGGTCCAGGGAGCTGCGGTAGTCCAGGGACTCTGCCCGGCGATGCAATGAGGGCCTGCTGACCGTGCTGGACTTAGCATCATCAGAGTCATCGTCTGTGCTGCCTTTCCCCTCCCCGGAGAGCAAGGACTCTCTTTCTCCTGACTGGCTCTTCTTCTTGAGGCTCGGGGCTCTGCCCAGGCTATTCCAGCTTGAACGTCGGCTTCCCCAGTTGCTGCTGGTGCCCCAGTTGGCGCAAGGGGAACTGCGGAGGCTGGACTGAGAGAGGAGAAAGACATTTGAGGGTTTGTTTGCAGGAGGAAGCCAAAGGATATGACATTTTGCTCAGATTGGAAGACCTTTCTTGTTGTACGTTCTATCTTCCCCTTCCAGCTTTCCTCACTGCTCCAGTCTCATCCTGCAAATGCCTTGAGATGGGAGCCAAGTGCCCAGCTAAGCCCACGCTGAAGGTTCTCTTTGAACTACACCTGTAGCCCAGCTACCAATCAGTGCTGCAGGACTTCGTACAGTCCTGGCAACGTTAACTGTGCATAAAACCTGAACCCAAACCCGCTCTTGCTGAAGTGGTGTTTTCTTTCCTCACGTTCTGGTGGTCTCAGCCCACAACTTCCCTGGCTTCCAAAGGGGCTCTGGCACCTGAGTCACCCACGTGTCTGCAGGAAATTGTGCCCCCAATTTGCATACCTTTCTCTTCAATTCACTACATAAAGAGAAGGAATAAATGTTTCTCTTAAGCAAATTTCTGACTGGTGTGTCAGTGCACTTTGGCTGGCAGGTAGTTGCCAGGATGAAAGCACTTAACATCAGAGCAGAAAAGCTAGAAGGAGAAGTCTTTTTCCCTCCATGGCTTCCTCCCAGCACAAAATGAGGCAAACTGCCGTCCTCCTCCTTCTCAGAGTTGGCCAGCTCTCCTCTGTCTGCTTCATCTTCCTTTGGCTGGTGGCACTGATGTGCGCTCAGAGGAAGGGTTCAAACAACCCTCTCCAGCAACTCACAATCCCATGAAACCCCAAGGCAAACAACAGTCATCTCTATTTTCTTTTCAAAAGCATTACCTTGACTAAGCAGCTTACCAAAGGGGACAGTGGCTCTGTCTCTATGCGAAGTGCCTTCACGGTCTGCTGCCTTGATTTGAACATGATATTGCAGTTACAGAGCAGAGGAATGGGACAGATAAGCAGCGGTAGAAATCCACTTTGTCTATTAACTCTGCTCCGTCTGCTTTCACAGAGCTGCCCTCCCGCTTCCCTGTTGCAAGCAAAATGCAGTTGGTGGCCAAAACAGCCAGCTTCAGCCAGATCTCTGCTCCATGAGCTGTGCCTGGTGGCCATCGGTCAGCTCATACCTCGCTTCCTCTGTTTCTCCTCCAACGAGGCTGCTGCACTGTAACTGGAGCTCAGCTGCTGCGCTGGTAACAACAAATGCTTCATCTCCCTTGACACAAGGTGGATTCAAGATGCAACCCTAAAACACTGTGTGTGGGGGGAAACAGGCCTCACCCTCACAAGAACACTTGACAGCTTCTCCGAGACACCACAAAATGGCCAGCGTGGTTGGCAACCTCCTCCTCAGAGGGGTTTGCTGGAAGAACTGCATGAACGTACAACTTGTCTCAGGTCACATCTCTCCAGTGGCTTGGCATGGACTTCCAATCAGATACTAGGCAGGAAAACCCTGAATCCTAGTACATCCCTGTCTCTTCTCTTTACATACTCACTGTCCTTGACTGTTCCATTGTCGCTGTCCTGCCCCAGCATAGCACACACTCATTTCTCCCTCTTGACTCTGTTCTCCTTCAGCCTTTCCACATAATTCTCACCTTTACACCCGCTTTTTTACTTTCTAGCAACACACGCACGCACACACGCACACACTGTGACCCTTGCAGGCTCTTGAAGGAAAGTTGTTAGCAACAGGAACCTACCAAGGACTTCTGATCGTAGCTCAAGGGGTCTAGCGAAGCGTTACTGCCTCTCCTCGAGTCCACAAAAGTGTGCACTGAATCCACATGTGGGGAACACTTCGGCGTGGGCATTGGTGTGGCAGCAGTGCGCATGATTATAGGAGGTGGCATGCTTCCCCTGCCCTCCAAGTGTCCGTTTGGGGTGACAGCAAGTGAGTACATCTTCATCTCTGGGGAGAAGGGGAGAGACAATACGAGGTGAACGCTCAGCTACAGAAATTACTCTTCAAAATGGACATTTCTCCTTGGGTCTTCTAGGAACTCTGCCAAACGGAGATGAAATGTTGTGGACAATGCCACCCCACCATGTTGAAAGGCATAAAGCAAATGTCACAACCTTTTGAGAGGCCTTCAACCCTGCCTGGACATGGAACAACTCATTGCCCTCCAAAGGAAGCTTCTTTTGCTCACTGTTTCTTGGGATTTAGGGAGTGGAGTTACAGTTCTGGGAAAGTGGGAGAGAGTTTCCAGGGAAAGGATTTTCTCTGGAGACTTTCAAGACCTGTCTGGATGCATTCCTGTGTGACCTGCACTAGGTGAATCTGCTTTGGCAGGGGAGTTGGACTAGATGTTCTCTAGATCTTCCAACCCCTACCATCGTGTGATTCTGTGACACTGAGCACTGGCTAAATTCACTCTAGGAAGTTAATCTCTTCTCCGTGTCATACAGTCTTGCACAGACAGTTTTTACACAGTTCTGATGTGCTCTAAGTCCCCGCATGGGGAAGGCACTAAGAAACATCAGTCATTGTCTTTAGTCATCTGTCCAGGAGATAGGAAATGGAAGTTGCTTTTACACATCCACCCATCTAGAAGAGTAAACCTCCTCTAGCAGAGAAATCTAATGGCACATCTTGGTGGTAATTGCAGAAAGCATCTATTTTAGGTGTATGGCAAGTACAGACTGAAAAGCCCATATTCAGACTGCGGGTGAACCAGACACAACGTCTCCAGCCCTACGGACTGCAGTGATATTCAAACCCAAAAGCTTAATTTCAAACAAAAAACCAAAGTTGAACTAGCCCGTCTTACTGGGTTTTGGTTGAATAACTGCAGAATTCATCTTAAGGATGGGGAAGGATGTGAGCATCTGTGACCAGTGCAGAAGAAGTACAAGTCTGCAGTGAGAAATCCAAATGAGGGCATTACTCCTGCCATTTTTCTTCCACTGGCTGCTTTTGTAATGCAGTGTCCTTCTATTGTATCATCTGTTTAGTTGCTGGCTCGTGCACAAATACCTGATCCGCACCACAGAAGTCCATGGGAACGCTGCCATTCACTTTGAGCAGTGGAAGATCCAGCTCAAAATTTGCTTATCTACACTACCCGTTCCTCTTGCCAGCGTGTCTGTTTACAGACCAACGGCATTGTAATAGAATTGTTAATGTCCTTATGCTGTTTAGTCACCACTTGGCACCTATGAGGCTTATGGAGACACACAATTACTCAAGGACTTTTGACTGATTGCAAGCTCAGCCCTGTTTTCTATTCCTCTATTACCTGAGAAGAGGTAACATTATTTCTTTCCCCTAGAACTCACTATTTGAAGCTTCTCAGCAAATCATTGGTGCAAAGCTGATGCATAGTTGGTGCTGTGGGCTCCTTTGCCGCGGATATTCATGTGGCGTTTGGAATTTGTTGCTTCACCTGAAGACCAAGCAGCTCCATCACCTTGCTGCTATCCAGCTCTGTCTCACCTTCCCCAACAAATCACTTCTGGCCCTTCCTCAGCTGAATTCCACCTGCTCACCCCAATCAATATCATTTCCTTAGCTGAAAAGAATCCTGGTTTAGAAGTATTTAGAGTAATCCTAACGAGCCCAGGCTGAGAATCGAAGCACACAGGAATGAAACTGGCTCCTCTTTGCCATCGTGCTATTCACGCTGCTAAAATATGTGATCCCTTCCTGTCTCTTCTCTGGTTGCAAGCTCGACTGAAGCTGTCACCTACTCTTCCATGTTTGTAGTACGCCAGCACAGCGTGGCCTTACCTCAAATCGATTGCCAGCCCCTCCTGTAACACAAATGAGAAGCTACATTGCCATCAATCAAACCTCACCTAAACGCTGTTGTGTGAGAAACCAAACAGAACAGATGAGAACATGACTGATTTGAGAAGCTGCTGAGAAGCAGTGTGAGAATATTGCTGTCAGCAAAGTGCTCTGTGGTAATGATACAGAAGAAATTATGAGATGTATCTAAATACTCCAGTTTAGCTTAAATTAGCAAAACATCTGTTTAAAGGAAATATCAACGCTCATTTAGCGTTTCTTTTTGTAGAGCTGCTCTGTTAACAGAGCTATCAGGTTAATTGCCAAATAAAATGGATTCTTCCACTCTGTCCTATAAGTTTATACAGAAAGATGACTGTGGAAGCAGAGGTGTAGCTCTCGGATTCCCAGGAAAATGTAGAGGCAAAATCCTACCTGTTGCTCGGAGGTCCTTTAGCTTCTCGAAATCATCATCAAAGTTGGCAGATGTCTTGTCTTCGTCTGTGTCTGACCTGTTGGCATCACCCTGCAGAGACGACAAGGTTCATTAACAGACCCAGCTCATTTAAACTTTGGCACAAAGGCCGTTTGGGTTACTTAGCAGCCCAGAGACACCTCAGCTCCCCATGGCTGGTTTAAGTGTGGCCCCAAGAACCAGGAGGGCAGAACGCCAAATTCCCACTGACATTGCCCTGGGGAATCACAGAATCCCAGCACGATGGGAGTTGGAAGGGACCTCTGGAGATCATCTTGTCCAACCCCCTGCTCCAGCAGGTCACCCCGAGCAGGGGGCCCAGGATCGTATCCAGGCGCCTTTGGAATCTTTCCAGAGGAGACTCCACAACCTCTCTGGGCAGCCTGGGCCAGGCTCCGACACCCTCACACCAAAGAGGTTTCTCCTCCTGTTCAGATGGAACCTCCTGGGCTCTAGTTTGTGCCTATTGCTCCTTGTCCTGTCTCTGGGCACCACTGACAAGAGTCTGGCCCCATCCTCTTGCCCCCTACCCTTTAGATAATTGATAAGATCCCCAATGAATCCCCCCGGAATGACCCCAGGTAAGTCCCTCTTCCTTGTTTTGATTCATTTTCATACTTGGACAGAGAGGACGATGTGATTGTGACTCCTGTTCCTGCAGTGTCGTTATGTTTCCTACACTGTGCCCAGCCTCAGTGAACACTGTGTCCCAGGGGAGAGCAGGGAAGTGCAGCTGTAATCAGAGGAGCAACAAAGAAAGATTGGCATGGTGGGGTTCTGTATTTGCACTCGCCATGATCTCAGCTGAAAGCACTTAGGGTTTAGTGGCAAATGATGTCAAAGGGTTTTTCTTCTTTATTTGACAGCGCCGGAAATTTGACTTAGATCAGAAAACTCAGCCCTGATTTGCTTCCTTCATGCTGGCTCGTAATCGAGATTGTTTTGGAAAATCTCTTGGCAACTTTGAAGCTGAGGCAGAAGGGAATGAGGCCAGCTTGTCTGGCAGCACAGCATCATCTCAGGACAGAACAGCCGACCACCAGACTGGCTTTCTTCCTGGAAGTCCAGTTCCCTTTCATACATATCTGTCTCTGCTACCTAAATCTTGTACCAGCCTGTGACAGAAAAGCTATTGTCAGGTCCTCCTGTGCCAGAGTGATCTGCAGAGAGGAGAGATTCCAGCAGCCTGTCGGCTTCACTCCGGCTTGATCCATCAAGACTGCAGAAATGCTGTGCAAATTGGTAGCAAATGGTTGGATTAAAGCAGCTGATCCCAGAAGAAGGAGCACGGTTCCTGAACTGATGCCTGAACACATCGCCGTGGTTTCTAGAGACATGGTGCTCAAGTGGCAGTGGACTTCATCTCAGCACTGATGTAACTGGTGCAGCTGAACAGAATGACTGAGAGGATTAAGCTTCCTTATTCATCTTTGTTTTGGAGCAGAAGCACTAGCACAGAGTGGATGAAAAATCTGTGTCATTTTGGAAGGTTTGTCTGCGTTTCTAGAGCAGCTCTGGGGTAGATTTCAAAATTATATGGGAAAAATATAAGCACAAACATACAATTTTGGTCCTGTTTGAAGGCTGGCTGCTTGTTGTCCTACACACAAATATACTAAAAATGGTTTTGTGGCCATTTAAGCCTATCCTTTTCTAGGGATACTCCTGCCAAACTTGCTCCGCATGTCGATCAGAACCTGAGATCAGACTGAGACTGCATACTATGGTACACAGCACGACTTTTAGTGGCCTTGCTGAAATGCTGCGGATGGTTCAGAGCTCAGGGCAGCTCGTATGTCCACCCTCTTAGCTGCACGAGTCGCCCAGGAGTAGTCACTCTCCAGCTAAAGGAAAGAAGCACCCGAGCAAAAGGAGGAGGAGCACACCTCAGTGTCTGCTGTAACTGCAAAGAGCATCACCCTGCAAGGGGGCAAAGTCCAAGAGGTCAGAACAAGAACTTCTGCCGCATTCCCAACATACCAACAGAACCAGGGATGACATGAGAAAACCCAGCTCCACTGATACTTCTTTCCTGGGAGTTGTCCAAGAAGAGGGTAAACGTCTTTGGTTCACAACCAGAGCTCAGTTATGCGCTTGTAAGTGCAAGACTTGAATCGAGCCCTGGCAGCTGAAACACAGCCCCGAGAAAGGTTTTCTGTGACACAGCTAAAACCTCACTACGAGACAACTGACAAGCCTTAATGTCAGGCTTTGTAATAAACAGAAGTGGAGAGCGAAATGTGCCCTGCACATGTCACGCCTGCAGTTGCTGGCCTTTTCTGAGCACTGAGTGAATCATACAAGCTTTGAAAACTACTCCTTACACACATGGAACTCGTGGTCGATAACAGCTCCAAAAGAATCACAGAATGTATGAGTTGAAAGGGACCTCCAAAAGCCATCTAGTCCAAATCCCCCCTACAATAAGCAGGGACATCTCTAGCTAGCTCAGGTTGCTCAGAGCCCCAAAAAGCCTGACCTTGAATGACATCAGAGATGAGGCCTCCACCACCTCTCTGGGCAGCCTGTTCCGCTACCCTCATATTAAAGAACTTCTTCCTAATGTCTAACCTAAATCTACCCTTTTCTAGCTTAATACCATTCCCCCTTGTCCTGTCACTACAGACCCTTGAGAACAGATCTTCCCCTGCCTTCGTATAAGGCCTCTTTCATGTACTGGAAGATCACTATAAGATTCCCCTGGAGCCTTCTCTTCTCCAGGCTGTCATAGGAGAGGTGCTCCAGCCCTCTAATCATTTTCGTGGCTCTCCTCTTGACACACTCCAACAGGTCGATGCCCTTCTTCATCATGCACTCAGAGAGCACTGCACAAGGTTACCCATTTCTGGCTGTGCATTAGCAGGCTCCATGGGAGCAGGTAAGGTATGGGATCTGTAGCGTACAAAGAGACTTCCACCCTGCCAGGCAGCTGAGCAGAGAATCATAGAATCATTTAGGTTGGAAGAGACCTCTAGGATCATCAAGTCCAACCTTCATCTAACATCTCCCTGACAACTAGACCATGTCCCAGAGCACCACATCTACTCATTTGTTGAACACCTCCAGGGATGGTGACTCCACCACTTCCCTGGGCAGCCTGTTCCAATGCCTGACCACTTTTTCAGTAAAGAACTTCTTCCCAATATCCAATCTAAACCTCCTCTGGTGCAACTTGAGAAAACTTTCTTCTGCCTTAAAGCAAATGGGAACAAAGGATGCAAACGGGAACAAGGGATGCAAATGGCTCTACACGGGCTCTCTGTGCTTAAATGCAAGATTGCTTGAGCAGGAGCAGTCTCCAGCCACACATGCTGGTTACCGTCCCTTTGGATTTCCCTGCCATGTTCTCTTTTCCTCCCAGATTTGGTGGAATCTGAGGTTACCTGGCACATCTGGCCATTGAATGCTCTAAGCTGCCATATGGCCAACGGCACTGCTTGCTCCTGCATTCAGTTCAGGAAAATCTACTGCTTTAGTGCAGACTTTAGTCTGCAACAGCCTGGGCCGTTTTCTAGTAGAACTGAGGTCCAGCACAACCACTCTGAATACAGCTACAGCTCTCGTAGTTCTATAAATCCCTATACAAATCTTGCACAAATCCCTTCTGGGTTGGAATATAGCAGCTACTGCAGGGCCTGTAGAAATACTGGCAATTCCTTTGCTTTGCTCTTACAAGTCAGCAGCTAAAACGTCCATTCCACCTGCAACAGGTTGCACTAGAACAGGAATATGGCAAAGGTGGTGTAGCATCCAGAGCAAAGTCAGGAGATGCTGAGATCGGTTACACAGAATACTCCAGGAATTTGGAAATAAGCAGTGTCAGCATGAGCTCTAGTCACTGAGACATGGAGTAAAGGCTTGTTCTTGGAAAAGGATCTTCTCACTCTTCTTGGTCAGCTGTGCTGGATCTCTGGGACATGGAGCACAGCTGTTCACTGAAAGTCATGAGCTAGACAACTTGTGTCTTCTTCTCTGTGTGTGCAGGCGGCACTCGCCGCCTTCAGCATCCATAAAACAGCCCTGAGAGATGTAGATCAGGGCTGGGTTTTTTTCCCCCAACCTGGGGCTTGGCTCCTGTTGTTTCAATTAACTTTCCTCTGCTAGTGCTGTGAGGAACCTCGGAGGGATGTTTTAATAGTGAATCTATGCAGACATCCTTGAAAAACATAAATGTGGCTCTGGAGAAGAAAATCTTTGGTCCATGAATATTTCAATTATATTCCACGGTCAGCGAAGGTTCATCTAAGTGTGATCTGAACAGGGCAAATGAGAGTACTATGCCATTTCTGGGAAAAAAATGAAATGTGAAGAAGAAAGTCCTATAAAAATAATTTTTTTCTTCTCTTTCCTTTGAGAGCAAAGGTGGTGAAAACTGAAGCCATTTTCTCATTTTCTGTCTGCGTCTGGATGTCTCTGAAGCCAGCCCAGCACTAAGCAAACCTCTCCTTCTTGATGGTTGCAGAAATAAAAAAGGAATAATTAAAAAATCCCAAAGCACAATGTAAGCCCATTTGATGTCACTATTCTTAGCTTGAACTGGGACTGGAGGATTTTTGGTGAGTCTCAAAATAATTTCCATTTGCACTAGGACCTTCAAAAAAAGTAATTTTTCTTCTGGATAGCATATATTGTGCATGTATTTCCAACCAAAAAACATCATCCTCACTTAAAATCTCCCCCAAGGGGACTTGCTGTGTTTTGAAAGGAAGATGGAGAAGAGCAGGAGAGGACAGGGGTGGCTGGTTTCACTCTCTCAGGATGCTAAAAGCAGATCTGGAGTGGACTTGCTGGTGAGAAGGAAAACTTAAAAGGCTGCAGAGACCCCCCACTCACACCAGTACCATACCACTTACACCAGTCAGACCTGTGTGGCCTGCTGCTCTGGATCATGTGGCACAGGATTGCCCACACAGCTGCTGAGGCTCCTGCCTAGTTCAGACCAGGACATGGCATATTGCTTTTGACTGAGAAATAAAAGCATTTCTCTAATCCTTTCCACGTGAGATGAGATGCGATGCCTGCAGTTCATCATAATTTCCCTGCTCACTAACCGGATGCAGACATTATTTTCAGGTGTAGGTAAAAATCTCTTTAGCATTTATATGTCCTGTGTCATCCTAAGTATCTCAAAATTTAATGTTTGTAACCTTGCAACACAGCTTTGAGCAGCTGCGCTACTAGCCTCAAATAACACAGGTGGTCTTGGGTTGAGAACCAGTTCATGTCCTGCCTGGTCCCCATGACTAGCACTGGCTTGACACATTGAAGGCCTGAGGCCCACCATGAAGAAACACAAAACACCAGACATATGGGAGATTTGGTGAGTTAAATTCATCCTAAATAATTTCATCTAGGTCACACAACAGGTCCTGTAGCAGATCAACCAAAACGTTGGTCTCCCAAGTCCCATCCCAAGTCCAGTGGGCCTTATTTGCAAAGAGATTCACAAGGGCTTCACATGCCCAACCTGGCTCATCTACACCCTAAAATTAGGGCTGCTTGCATGGCTGGATGTTTGCATTGACATCGATTCCACCCTACGCTGTTGCCTACACACGCTTCTCAGTTCCATCCCTCCTCAGATCTCTTACCTCTGCCTGGAAACCTTCTACCAGAATGGCAACAAGGAGGTTGAAGAGCACATAATTGCCGAAGGTCATCAGGGCCACAAAGTAGAGTGCTGCCCATGAGGATGTAGATGCCATTCCGTTGTACAGGACCACATTCCAGTCCTCTTGAGTGAGGATCTGCAGAGAGGGGAAGGGGAAGACTAATTACTCCACTTCTCTCATGCACAGCAGCTGCATTCAAATACTGACTCATCCATTTCTTCCTCTCCTTTTGACCTTTTCTGAGCATAATCATTAGCAGGTCTCATGAAATGAGACAGCAAAACATTCCTTCGTTTAGAACTTTGCATGTGAGAGCTCTCTTCTGGCCAAACTTCTCCACTCTGCAAGAAGATCAAGCACACTGCTGCCCACGGAGATGACTAGTTCAGATCCTAGTTATGGTACCATGAAGGACTTGCTGGTATGAGTCCCATTATCTGGTGGGGATATTGCCTCCTTTGATAACCATCAGAAGATAACAGACCTGAGGCCAGAGCTGTTGTCTCCTTCCGGGCTGCTCTTTATAAGGCATCTGGAGCTGAAGGAAAGGGTAAGGGACATGATATTTGATGAGATAAATGACATTGGGTGGCTCAAGAAACTCAGGGAAGCAACATGGTTTCCATGAGGTAAAAGCACTGACAAGCTGGGCAAAAAAAATGCACATCTTGGCAAAGCCTTGCTCCAAGGGACCTTCCTCAGGCAATCCCACTCTCCTAGCTTTCCCGGAGCTCAAAAATCCTGGGGCCTAAGAAAAATGGATGACAGATTCATGCTCCAAATTAAATCATGCTCACAATGACAATGGCCTCTAGCTCTCCTAAAACCAAGGTGGCTTTGGGGATAGGAATGCAATCAGCTGCACTGAGTCATGCCACCCACTGACCTTCATGGGATGTAGGACTTCCCAAAGTACTGCTAGAATAAATGCAGAAATTGGTAGTTATGTTGGTAAAAGAAAAATGTGGACCTGTGAGACTTAACGCTGATTTGTCCTTACTCCTTTGTAAGAAGTGACATCCTTCACAGTGAAGACTCTGGGCTGGTTTATACCATGGTGAATGCCTACTCTGCATGTGGAAACTTAGCCTAACATTGCTTACACTGAGTTCCACTTGGGCTCAAAAGACTGAGCTTTTAAAGAGAATAAGACAGATCTTTATATTTAGAACATCCTGGAAATAGCAGCTTATTGCTCCATTGTGGAACACACCAGTCATTTCAAGCACATAACAGATCTTGTCTGCAGGGGAAACACAACTTTTTATATAAGGACTTACCCAGCACATACAGCCAGCACCTCCAGCTCTGATTTGTGACAGTAATTGTCACTCCCACTTAAATGGAATTGTTTGCAAAGGACATTTTTGGGGCAGTGAAGGCAAGTAAGGAGACCGAGATCTACAGAATACGAGCAGAATGCATCTTACCGACTACATGAAACGAAACTAAGGGTGGGTTTCCAGGCCTTCTTAGACTTTTTTACTGACAACAGATATGTGCAGTGATGATTTTGGGTGGATTGCTTCTTTATCAGGACTTATAGTGACCAGCTAGCTCAGAAACACAGTCACTTTGCCCTAACAACTCTACAGTGCTGGTTCAGGCCAAATCTGACACCTACCAGAATAGGGTTGTTTTTTTTTCTTTAAAGTGAAATAACTTGTCCAGTTGGTCTACATTAAAACTTCCCAGAGGATCCAGAACTTACCTGAAATACCGTCACGATGGCCCAAAGTAAGGAATCAAAATTCTTTCTATCTGGAACTGTGTCTCCTGTATCAGTTTTCAGGCTGAACTTGCATCCAAAAAGATGCATGCCGAGAATGCTGAAGTAGGGAAAAAAAGGGAGATGGAAGGAACATGTTATTGCGTGAAATATGCTTGCAGGGAGGATTGCAGTGATTTTTTGGACACTTTTCCTCCCTCCCGGTGTTTTGTGGGCAAGTGGTAGCTCCCAGGAAGCAGGGTTCTGCTCCACCACTGATACCATCGCTGATCAAACCTTGCCATTTGGTCCTTCTGGGTCATGTTTCATTGCAATTTTCTACACCGAAGTCAACTCAGCAATCTCCTTTTGTCTAGAAGACAACAAATCATATTGCCGGCTCCCTAACCCAACCGGGTTTCAAGAACAGGTATCCTGAGGAGCATTATAGGGTCAAACAGACAGAAGTCTCGGAGTCTACAACCTCCATCTCAAGTACAACAACTGGTAGAGTCCAGTTACTGGCAGCTTTCTAAGACAAAGCTAACTCCAGGGGAATCGTTGCCTGTTTGTGCACTTCATTTACCTACAGAATTACAGCACTGCACAAAAAACTGAGACTGGAAAGAGGCAAATTGCCTGTTGAGTGTCTGCTTGACAGTCTACTGTGAGAGCTTGTGCCACGTAGGCAGCCTAGCAAATGCAGCGCGGCATTATTTTAATCCATGTTACTTAAGCCAGCTGAACAATTAACCAAAGGAGAGCTGCAGCCTCTGGTACCTGAAGATAAAGATGAAGAGCATGAGCAGCATGCAGAAGGTGGCTACGTTGTCCATTGTCTTCATCAAGACCACCAGCTGGCGACGGAGGGCGGGCATGAAACGCACCAGTTTCAGGACCCGGAGCAGCCGAAAAGTTCGCAGCACAGAGAGACCTCCGTCCGACTGGCCGATGATCTCCCAGACACTGCAGGAACACCAGAAGAAGAATGGTGAACAGCAGCACAGTGTTGTGAAAGCCCTGAGCAGGCTGGTTTCTTGCAGGATATCAAACCATTTAAGCCCTAAGGGCGTAGTTTATTTGCCCGCCTTTGTTTTGAGCTTCTATTGCTCCTCACTTCTCTGATTCAAAGGGATGGGCCAGCTGAAGCCAAGAGCACTACCCTGCTTTACACCTTCTGTGTCTCTCTTGACTTTTCTACCTCAAATTACTGATGGAGGGGTGAAGAGCACTGCTAGGAAGAATCCCAGCAGAGAGAGGTGCTGCACAAGCTTCTCACTCGCGTGTTGTGACATCCCCAGTTTAGGCTGGGACAGTGTTCTCCTGGGAGAGGAGAGCAGAGCCGTGCCCTCTCTTACCCTCCTGCACGTCCTGTTCTGGCCTGAGTTACGTGTTAATTCAGGAGAGGGAGGGCACGCTGCTGGGATGTGGACACTCACTGTACTCCTTTCCCAGGACAAGCCATTCTGCACTTCAGTGGAAAATTGACCACAGTGCCAGATGTGTGGCGTAAATAGACTTTGTTCTCCATCTGCCAGGTCCATTTACTTTGGACAGCCCTTCTAACGACAGGAATCTAAAAGGCCAGCATAATTATAGCATATCATAGCCAGCAAGCCCTGGATTAACATACACCACATCATTCCTGTTCCCCATCCCACTCCCCAACTGGCCTGAGCCCTCAGCAGAAAAGCTACAGTGGAGAAAGAACTGGCAGTGACCTGATGACAACTATGATCCCATCAAAGATGTTGTATGGGTTCTTGATGTAGCCGAAGAGCCCAAAGGCAAGGAGTTTCAGGACCATCTCCAGGGCAAACATGCTCGTGAAGACGATGTTACTGATCTCCAAGGCGTTGGTCAACTCGTCTGGCTATGGGACAAAAAAGCGACATGGTCAAATAGATGCAGAGAGGAAATGGCTAAAGGCTGGTTGGTATGTTCCTCCCACTCTGGGATTTCTGCTAATGATGCACAAATGCTCCATCTTCCCGTGTTCCTTCTGGAGAGCCACAGAAGCAGATAAGTATCTGAGGAGAAGAGCAGACAAGCCTCATGGACAGTCCCTGGAAACGGTCTGGACACACAGAATCCCAGCCCATTCCTGGTGCAGCTGGAGAACAACTGCGCCCAATACATGGGCCCCAAAAACTGAAGCTATGCAAAGGAGAGGGCTTGTTCACTGGGACTAGACACAGTTTTCCAGGGGAATGGCTAGTATGGCTTGTAAGACTTCTGTCTGGGCTTGCATTGGTCAGTTTTTATTGTGCTAACCCCAGCAGAGCTTTATGGATACTGCTGTATCCAAAGAGCTGTCAATCCAGCATAGCTCTACTCACATACAGACAAAGCACTGTTCTTGCAGACATCTCTGAAGAGAATTAGGAAAACAAATACCAGTGAAAGCCAGTAGGATCAATAGTTCGAGATATTGGAAACTGTCCCCCCAAAAAACACAAGAAGATTTTTCCTTCTGAAGGCCTGGTTAGTAAAATATAGAAGGTTTTGTTAAAATGACAGCAGCCTGGCCCCAAGTGTCAGGATTCCCTCCCAGATCCGTGTGGGTTTCCCTGAGCATACAAGGCTGCACACAGCTTAAATCCAAAAATTGATTTTTCCATTCCCCTTCTCTATCAGCAGCACCGAATTACCTCGGGCTACAAACCTGCTTTTCAGACACAGCCATCGGCGTCCCTTTCATTGCCACAGCAAGGAGAGATGCCAAAGGTGGGATGGGGTTCACCTCACTTGCTGGAGCTGCTCCTTCCACCAGCACCAGGCTCTGCAATGCGCATTTCTAACGCTCAGGGCCTGTTCCTTTGCAATAGAAAATGACTCTTTTTCATTTCCTCCGTGTAATAATGTTGCCTCGGAAAAGGTGTTATTTTCATATCTGACTCATCTCCCGACTGATAATAGCTTCCTTTATTCCCCATCCATCATTAGACACTGTGTTAAGAGTTAGAAGCTCCTCAGGGATGTCACTGCACTCTTGGAGGCTCCACAGGGAGAAGACCCTTGTAACTCCACAGTCTGCAAACTCAATCCTTGGCCATTGAAGGAGAGGGCAAAAGAGTTAAATCAAATGCAGGAAGAGCCCACACACCCCCTACAATAGTCAGCGACAGTCTGTGGGCTGCCAATGAACCATCATTCATTGGGTAAATTAGTTTACGCAATAGACTGCCTTCTGCTCAACCATTTACGCAGGAGAAAGAGCACTGAGAGCCTCAGACCTCATGGTTATAATCCACATACACTAATTTCTAAGGGACACCAAGGGAAGGACTGTGCAATTTTCAGCTCTTTGGTCTCCAGCAACGGGCGGCCCAGATGGCTGCACAGTGCACCTGAACACCATGGTCCCCGGGCTGCTGTCCTCACACCTTCCTTGCTGCAGGGAAGGCGATTCCCTCCTTAACATCCATTAAGCATCCTTAACAACAAGCAATCTGTGCTTGTCCACGCTGTTCCCCACCCTGATGATGCCAAAACAACTGGGCAGAGAATCACACAGAATCCCAGCATGGTGGAGGTTGGAAGGGATTGGAAGAGACTGTCCTCTCTGTCCCACTCCATCCCTATCCTGCCGTGCTGCTGCTAAACATACGGACTCACGGAATCCCAGCACGGTGGGGGTTGGAAGGGACATCTGACGATCACCTTGTCCAACCCCCCTGCTCCAGCAGGTCACCCAGGATCACGTCGAGGCAGCGCTGGAATCTCTTCAGAGACTCCACAACCTCTCCGGGCAGCCTGGGCCAGGCTCAGGCCAGACTACAGAACCCTGGAACCAGCAGCAGCCTCATCCACTAAAGTCAGATGTAGTTCAGTGTTCTCCATGTTCACCTTGCTGCTGCCAAGAGTCACAATTTTATCAGGAAAATCACGATAGCTGGTGATCATTTCAAAATCCCTAATCCTGCAGTTATGCGAATGTGACAAAACAATCGCAGGAGCCATGACCAAAAAAAGTCAGTGTCCAGCCTGAACAGCCTAAGCCAAACAAACTTAAACACACCCTCAGGCGAACGAAAAGAATTTGTAAGATGTTATTATCTAAAAATCCCATGTTTTCTAAGCCAGCCCCAAGATTTTCCTGTGGCCTGTTGAGCAGATGGCATTGCAAGCACTTAATCTGCCGAAATCACCACGTGAATTGATTTGCCAATTTCCTTCAATAATTTGGTGCCTTTCTTGCTTGCTTTCCAGTGCTGTCTTTTGCTTTGTATGTGAGTTCTGAGAGCACAGGAGAAAAGCTGCAGCCATCCCTCCGGGGAGGAGAGAGAGGGCACGAGGAAGAGGGAAAGGAGAGGACAAGGTGGCCCTGATGAGATCATCAATAGCTGTGATGAGGAGCTGATCCAGCAGATCAAGATGCTGGGGGGATGCCTGGGCAAGGTTGATGGACAGCAGGCTGGCAGTGCAAAGCCAACCGTGCTTCAGACAAAAGATCTTCAGTATCGTTATCCTTTAATGATTAAATCTGGTGTGAGGCGGAACAAACCCAATGACAAGGACTGCTGTAACGTGAGGTGTTTGGAGCGTGGTCCTGCATTGACACGGAGGCAGGACCCACTGGGCAAAGACAAGGATGGATAGCCCTGCATGCTGGCGAAGCTGCTGATCGGAGCTTTTGTATTATTAGAGTGGAAGCGGAACAGCAGATGAGCCAAGAGTCCAGTGATACAGCCTTCAGATGTAATTGCCTTCTTTCAACACCAACTGGAGCCTAGAAAACAGCCTGCCATAGATACTTTTATGGCTTACGAAATGGTTTGTTGCTTAGAGCACCTCCCACTTCTCTCATTCCCTGATGAGTGAAGATCTAGGAGGAGGGTCAAGGAAGAGACACTTGAAAGCCAAGATGGATTTGGCCATTCCTCTGGAGTCAGCCACTAGGAGACACTGTTGGTTTGTTCAAATCTGAGCCAACCCCAGAGCAGGAATTTTTCCAGGAGCCTTTTTCTCTGGGAAAAAACAAAATGTTGATTAGCTGAAAACAACTTTTAATGGCAAGGATTATTTTTGTCAAACTTCCTGGCTGGAAGCAAATGAAGTTGCAACAAAGCTTTCAAACTGCTGCAATGTCTTCTTTTGACCTTCTCAGAACAGGCTTCGCGCTTGAGACATGGTTGTGTCACAAAATGCAACTTCCTTTCTAGCAAGGAATGGTTAACAGGCAAAGGTTGGCATCACTTGCACTTCCAACAGGGTGGTTCTAAAGGTATTTTTTGCTCTTTGCCAAATACTTTGTAAACCTTAACAACTCTGACAGAAGGAAACGACTTCCCCAGCACAGAGCTCCAACCTGTATCAGTGAAAACTTCCTTCTTTGAGCGACAGCCTTCATCAGCTTTGGATATCTCCACATCTTTTGCTGTTGCTGATGCTTGACCTTTACGTCAGCTCAGGTTTGCAGAGACAGGACAGGCCAAATGGAGCATGGCCAAATGGCAACCAGGTGATTGCATTGTGAGAGGCCATGGAACACAGAGGAACCTCCACAATGGATGCAATGTGGGACATGGTGGGCAGCACTGTCCTGCTGGTACGATGCTCCACAGAACCAGATGTAGAGGCTGGAATGGGAACTGCCGTGCTGGAGAGAGTCAGCAAAAAGGAGCACAGGAAGTGGTTTAACCCACAAGTCCCACCAGCAGGTCCTAAAGTTCAAAAAAGGTGTACATCTGAGTACAAATTTGCTAGGTTTCAGATTGAAATGAATCCTCATACTTCAGCTGCAGGACTAAGTTTCCCACCATTCAAGAGAAGGGCAGAAACTGCATAGGATCAGTTCGTAAGACTTCAGCATCCCTGACTACGAGTTTAAAGCAACAGCTAGCCTTGACTCCAGGCAAAACAAGCCCCGGGAAAACACAACCACCTCTGTTCACTTTGAAGGCCATATTTATGCTGTAGAACATTTCAGTGATTCAAAGCCATGTTTTTATTAGGGACAAACCTCAAACGCTTCAGCAGTTCATTCTGAGTTCAGATAAACAGACAAAAAATCCTTTTCTAAATAGTTTGGGTCTGAAAACCTCAGAAGACTAGTCTCTTTCTGAGAATCTGATACTTCTGGTTTCAGCGAGACACAGCACAACCCCAGAGCCTTCCTGGAATTGGGAGAAATTCAATAAAAGACAAACCCACAATGGTCAAATTATTGATGGCTCCTACAAGCAGAGGATGAAGAACCAGAGTGGGGCTTTGCAGCCTCTTTGTGCAACAGAATTACTGCAGCTCCAGGGAAGTCACTATCTCTTTGTGCCTCTTTTTCCTCTCACCCATCTTCTACCTCACCTCTTTGATGGCTGCAGCCACCGCCACCTATTTCACATAGTTCAGTCACCAGCAGGATGGCACCGTGCCTTGGCTGGGGCACCTTCTTTTGCTCTGATACTGAGTAGAAATAATCCTACTTGCATCACGCTGGAGAAAAGGGCTGTCAGACACCTGGTCCCTCCTGCTGAACGAACAGGGAAAAAAGCTTCCAGAGTAAAAGATGTGACGTGCTTCAGAAATCCCCCCTGAGCAGGGAGAGCTGAGGGTGGCAGAGAGGCAGAGGAGTGGTAAACAAATCCAGAACCTCTCGTCTCATCAACATCCTTTGCACTTATGGTATTT
Organism: Coracias cyanogaster; assembly: GCA_033124195.1. NCBI lineage: Eukaryota > Metazoa > Chordata > Aves > Coraciiformes > Coraciidae > Coracias > Coracias cyanogaster. The sequence continues at coordinate 18,874 of JAVSBS010027014.1, read as the reverse complement.
TTTTTCTCTAGTCCTGGGCCTAGAGCTGTCAATGGGATTTTGAGCACTTGTTTACACTGGCTTTTCTGCTTGATATTTATGTTCTGCCTGCAGAGACTCTGACCAGGAAGAGGAGACGTAATGAACTGTCAATGTCCGCTTTGCTTCTGAACACTCTGTATTTTTTCTCTCCACCCCATTTTTGAGCGGTTGTCATTTTCTGATGACCAGCTATTCCATTGCAACAGCTTTCACCTCTCTGCAGTCTCTGGCACTGTCCCCATCTCACTGAATTAAAAACCAAAGGGAAAGCACGACAGAGGCAGGGAGTAGAGGAGAAGGCATGCAAGCTAATTACAATGAGGTGGAAGATGGAGGGAAAATCCAAACCACAACTTTTTGCATTAATAAACCCAAACCAACCCACCCAAAGCACTAAGCAACTTCTCTTTTCAGTATGTCCACAGGTTGCAAAGGCATTTGCAAGCTGTGCCCAAGGACAAGGAGGGACCGTTCCTGGTACTTCCTAGCAAAGCAGAGCAAAGATCCAGGAACAGGCAAGCGCAGAACAACACCCAGAAGGAACAGGTCTAGCTTCAAGGACCTGTTCTCCATCCAGCACTTGCTCACAGCCTGCTCCTTCTAAATATAAGCTCCTGCCTTCCAGAGGCCAGGCAGCGATGTCAGCTGTGGCTCTGCCTGGTCTATGGTCATGGGGTGCAAAGGCTCCACTCCATCCTATCGAAATAAACCCAATTATGGGGATTTCAAGATCCATTTCACACAGTGAGCCCCAGGCAGGGTCAGAGTGGGAACACTGAGGGCTTTTCCAAGTGGTGGCTCTGCATGCTGCACAGATATACAGGTGATACCAGGACACCTGCAGCCTTGGCCATGATGTCGCACACAATCACAGAATCGCTATGGTTGGAAAAGACCTTTCAGATCATCAAATCTAACTGTTACTTAACTCTACCAGGCCCCCTACTACACCATATCCTTGAGCACCATATCTAGACAGCTTTTAAATACATCCAGAGATGTCAATTCAACCACTCCCCGGGCAGCCTGTTCCAGTTTTTGCCAACCCTTTTGGTATAGAAATTTTTCTTAACGTCTAATCTAAACCTCCCCTGATGTAACTTGACGCCATGTCACCAGCTGCAAAAAGGCAACAGTCCCAAGAAAGCACACAAAGGAACACCAACTGCAGTGCAATTCTCCTCCTCTCACAGCGGAGGAGGGAGAAGGTCCTTTTTGGCAGCTCAGCCTCAAGCTTCACCTCTTCATCTTGTGATGGCCATCTGTGCTCCCTCACCTGAGAGGAGAGCCAAGACACCACAACCAGCCACTCTCCAGGGTCCATCCCTGTGAGGTGGAGGAAAGCTCTTGGCATCTCCAGCTCATGTTGACTGTGGAGCATGGAGCCATACATGAGCTGGCTGTTCCTCTACGGAGGGAGAGTCAGCCCTGCTTGCTGTACTCACTGAGCCATACAGGCTCCTACGCAACTAATCTCTTTAACTGATGGATTATGGGGCTCCATGTTACATTTGCAGGGTTTACGTGCCTCTGTGAAAGCAATCTCGAGATGAAAGCCAGTTTTCTGGGACAGATTAAAGTGGGAGAGATTAGAGTTTTTAAATAAGAAATATTGTTCAAAAATTGTGGAAGATCGCTGAAATGGGTCTGAAGCCCTGGCGGCGCAGGAGGGGAGCAAAGCAATGGGATTGTTAAAGAGAGTTCAAAATGACACGTTCCTCTAACTTCTTCTAAAAACCTAGAACACGTATAGAATGTGTATAATACTAGTAGAACTGTGCTAGTCTGCAAGCCAGGGACCCATCTGCCTTCTGCATCTATATGATAAAGGGCTGGATAAAACATTGCATGGGGCTGTGGGAGGCTGGAAAGTGCAGAGATGTCTAACCCATAGCCTGTCTCCTTTCTTTCCTCTCCCTAGAGGCGGGTGGTTTATCCCAGTCCTCACAGCATCCTTTGGTCCCCTCCTCCCCATGCACCACAGCTCTCCTGCACCCAGAGCGTTCCCCAAATCCTCGTGCTCCTAACAAGCTCAAGCTTTGAATTTGAAATGCTCAGCTGTGTTTCTTGCACACTCACCTTTGGAAACTTAGATCAAGTAGCGATTTCTTGCCCAAATCCTATTCCTATGGCAAATTCAAGTAAAGAGGAGCCTGAGCCTCCTCAGGCAGGAGTGTGTCCCTCTCCAAGCTTTTGCCCAGGCTATGCAGAAGCTGAGCACCGGTGACCACCTTACTGAAAATCACAGAATCATTTTGGTTGGAAGAGACCTTGCAAATCATTGAGTCCAACCATTAACCCACCACGGCCAGGACACCACTAACCCATGTCCCTCAGCACCACATCTCCACGGCTTGGAAACCCCTCCAGGGATGGGGCCTCCACCACTGCCCTGCCCAGCCTGGCACAGCCCGCGACAGCCCTTCCCAACAAGAAATGCTGCCGCGTGG
>JAVSBS010027014.1:0-16303 GCA_033124195.1 Coracias cyanogaster | reverse complement strand
CCCTCCAGGGATGGGGACTCCACCACTGCCCTGGGCAGCCTGGCACAGCCCTTCACAACCCTTTTGGGGAAGAAATTATTCCTCATGTCCAACCTAAACCTCCCCTGGCACAACTTGAGGCCATTTCCTCTTGTCCTATCACTATAATAAACAACGGTGTGTGCCTGAACCCCCAGCTGAAGGCACTCCAGGCAGACAGCAAACGCCACGCCTCAATAACAGCAAGAGTGTTTAGGTCCGTGTGCTTCAGGAGCATCTGCAGGCTCTGACCAAAGGCAGCCCTGGCTGGGCTGGGATGTGGAACATGTTCCACACACCATTAATAAAACCTAAGCTCGGAGCGTGGCTAAACTGTAATAATAAACATGAGCATCCCCTGGACCTGAAATGGGTGAAGGAGGAAAGCTGTGACTTCTCACAAGCAGCAACTCAACACTGCAACAACTACTTGCAGAAGAGACAAGGTTGCTCTACACTCCACAAGCTCTGTGCTTGTTTTTATTGACAGCTCTTTCATTCTAATGCCTCTGAAGCAGTTTGGGAAAAGGTCCTTTCTGAGGGCGTTTAAAGAGGCAGAAGCTCCCAGCCAAAGCAGAGAGCCATCAGGGAACACAAGTGGCAGCTCAGAATACTGCTAGAAAATGTGAAGGCTACATTTTGACCTTTATTTTTCTCCCCTTTTTTGGCTTGTCAAAGAACAAACGGAATAATTCCGATATTTCTAAGGTAAGTAAACAAACGACCAAATCGAGCAACCAAAAAAAAAAGCCCCAAGCAATTTAAGACCTGGCTTCTTTCCTCCTCTGCATTCCCTGTCCTTAAAAAAAAAAAAAAAAAGGATAATAATACAAGTGTTCCCTTCAATGTCTACATTTGAAAAATATTTCCTTGGTAAACTGTTTTGATGCAGTTTATTTACTACAAGTCAGGTCTCTCACTGTCTTAAAATGAACTTCAAACCAGTTTATGGTTCAAACCATGGAAATTGCTTTGCCTTCATACAATATAACATCTCCTCATAGAAAAAATTGTTTGGATGGTGCTTTCCCATGCACATGAGTGCAGCTGAAAGTTATTTATGCTCTCCGGCCTTGGAAAGGGACCAGGGACATGAATCAGGATGCCCCAGCTCCTAGAAGACTGCTGTGGTCACCAAGATGTTTGCTGTTCTGAGGTGCTTTCTGCCCTGCCTTTGACAGCCAGACACCACAACTTCTCAGAACTAAAAGCCCTTCTCAGGAAGGGTTGAGCTGTCATTAATGTCTCTACTAAGAGCTGTGCTTTCTGATGAAAAAAAAAAAGTTTTGCTGAGAGATTTCCAAACAGGTTCTACTTAAAAGTAAGCTGGAAACAGGAGGAGAGAGAGATGTCCCCTCCTCATGCCTATTGATGAATGTTCACTCTCCGCCTTTGGAATTAAAAATGGATAATTTATTCTCTCAGTCACCTCGACTCTCAGGTTTTATGCCTTCCTCTAAATGGGATCCTTCATGTGGAGCGATAACAGTTTAATTGAAGATAGCCAATGGTAATTTTTCCTCCTTTCAATTGACCTACTTGATCTCCTAATGCTCTCTGGAATTGCTTTTACTTCTCTGCTCTGTGGCATGAAAGTCACTACTAACAATCACACCACTGCGTACGACCAGCCAAAAGGAAAATGCTCTGCTCCCTTCTGGAGCTGCAAATAGGGCATCAGCGGTGGAATGGAGCAAGCTGAGTACAAGCATGATGTGCTCCAGCATCAAAAAAGAAGAAAGCCGTTGATGTTATCCATCAATGGCCATATATCGAAGTCATAAATTCTCTGTGATTTTTGTGCGAATCCTTCAAGTTCACTTGGTGTTGACTCCTGGCTGGGAGTGTTTCCTACAGAAGAAACCTTGGCTGCCACGCTTCCATCTTGCAACGAGAGCTACAGATCAGAGAGTTTGTTCTCTGGGATAATCAACTCCCCTGTAGCTTCCTTAGGAAGCTTCCCAGGCAGAAGGTCCCTCATGGCACAACGTATTTGCAGTATTACTTTCTCATTTCTCAGTTTCATTCAGCAAAATGCAATTTCATTTCAAGTGGCATAAATGCCAAGCTGGATTAGATCAATTGCTGTCTTCTCCCCCCGCAGGAGGAAAGGACCTGGGCAATCTGAAATGCTATCAGCAGTAGCATACAAAATCAAAGCTACTCTTCCTGAAAAGTAGGCCAATCAGCTGGATTATATCTTGATGGAGGATCACTTCATCTGACAGATGGCTGAAAAAAATAAGCCTTAAAATAATAAAAAACAACAAACCAACCCAAACCTTATAAAATCACCCCCCAAACAAAGCCAGAAGAGCTCAGGTTTAGTTATTAAAGAAGTCATGGGAGGAAGGAGCTGACTCTCCAGATAACAACCAAGGATGAATGCCTCCAGTAATACACCAAGAGCACTGGAAGAGCTCACCTGGGAAGAGATGCTTCAGTGAGGAATCTGCCCACGGGTGATCCCTGCCAGTACTGATACACTGATTAGGCTCATTGAAAAGGAAGAAAAACAGAAATCTGGCTGAATTGAGGACAGTGAACATCTAACCATTCCTCCAGTGACAGGAGCAAGCAAGGAAGTGCCTGTTCAGACTAAGCCTGGTGCCAAGGGGAGCCATGACATTGGTGAGACACTGGAACATGTTGACCAGAGAAGTTGTGGATGCTTCCTCCCTGGAAGTGTTCAAGATCAGGTTGAATGGGGTTTGGAGCAACCTGCTCTCGTGGGAGGTATCTCTACCCATGGCAGGGAGGTTAGAATTAGGTCATCTTTAAGGTCCTTTCCGACTCAAACCACTCCATGATTTTATGATCACCTCTTCACTCTCAGCAATGCCATGACTGGAACATCGTTCAGAAGTACGTAGGACAGCACATGTCCCACAGCACATCAGGAGATGCCTCTGGCAACATCCCAATATTTCAGAAATGGACCTGTTACTTGTACCCCATCCCTCGTCTCTTAAGCAGCTGTTAAATACAAGCAGGCTTCTCTCGACGAGCAGCCTGCCATCCCACCCCACATCAGCAGAGTTCCTTTAAGAGCATCTGGCAAAAATCGAAGGCAATTATACAGACTGAATCATTCCCATCCATATGCTGGTGGAGTCCTTCAAAGCATCGGCAGATCTGTGAGGCGTGACATCTCTTAGCAAGGCCTATGTTGACTTTCATCCAATATATTTGGCTTAGACCTTGCCATAAAAAACCCCTACACTCACACAAGGGATTCTATTCACACAGTTCTTGCTCGTTGCAAACCTTTTTGTCCTTGACCTCTGTCTGTGCTGAAGTCAACAACAAATGGTCGAAAATCATCAGCCTGACACCTGAAATCAGCTTTGCCGGCGAATCACAAAGCATGCATTGAAAAAAAATAATGCATCATTCATACCAATTTATTTTATTTTTTCTTTTTTCTTGGTTATACTAGGGCTGAAAACATCTTGTATTCCATACCACTAACTAGAAACAAGAGCTAGAGTTCATCTTTGTCTTTTAGATGTGAAATGAGTCACAAGGTTTCAGGAGCTGGAGAGTTTAAGCAAAAGCGTAACAATATTGTGAGATGGGCTACGAAAGGATAGACACAAAGAAGACGGAAATATGCTCCAGTCCCTTTCAGACAAAAATGAACAGGGCCTTGCGGCCCTGCCTCAAGGAGCGTGCCCAAGAAATCAAGGCTAATTGTCAATTTTCTTTACTAAAATCTTTCAGCCAATTACAATTGTGTATTTCTGACCGTGCACAGAAGTTACATGATGCCCATCGCAGGCAGCTCTGACCACGTCCGTTAAAGGTGGCAGGAGTGTGAGGACTGAGAGAATAAAGAGCCATTTCCAAACTGTTTGATTGCACTGCAAGAGGCACCTTTACCAATGATTATATGATCTTTATCCACATCCAAGCAACAGGCTTGCTCGCTGATAACAGCGAGATCAAAGGCCTTTGGGTTGTCATTAGCAGGCAAACTCAATAGAAGTTGTTTACTTCACCCAAGCTAATGGCATTGGAAATATTTAATCAAAAAATGGACACACTCTCTCTATTACTGCCAAGATGATTCAGAAGGGGCCACTTAAATCTATTTTGTCAAACCATTACTCATCCTTCGCTAATAGACCTTTATGGAGTCCCTTTGAAAAATGCACATTCATGACTTGCGGGCTGCGTACTGGTATTAGGAGATGAAGCACGTCAAGAAAGCATGATAGGGGACTGCTGGTGGGAAGAACAAGATGGGGAATAAGTTTAGTCTATATTTGACAAAGACCTTGACTTAGTCATGTTCTAAGCCCAAGGAGAGGAAGCTGAAGTAGCCTGATGGGGAAATAAGTTCAAGGAGAAGATAATTCTTCAGAAAAAAATTGAGCAATCTGCTGTAATTGGCCTCTGAGTGCTAAGTGGAAGAAGGAAGGATGGAAGGAGATCAGGAGAGCTTTTCTGAGGTTCAAGGATCTTGAGGTAGAAGAAGAAAACAAAAATGTTGGGTAGATATCAGGAGAAAATTTGGTGGTGCATCTTACAGAACAGAGGGGTGTTGCCTACCTGAGCCTTCATTCTTGGGTCACCAAGGGAAGGTTCAGTGTCCAGGAGATGCCAAATGTTAGGCCTCCTAAGCTCTTTTCCTAACTCCTAGACTAACTTATAGTCTCTCACGTAGTCCTAAACATATATCAGACATTTGGGCACAGGCAGTTCTTTATGGGCTTCCCTTTGTGATACGCAGAGTCTTCCACTAACCGAGGATGTTCACCTTCTGGGGTTGTCTTAAAAGATATGAAACCGCTTATCACCCTGATACAGGAAGAGTTGATCCTGCCTTAGAGCAAGAGGATGGAGGAGTTGAGCTCTATCTGCTGTGATTTTTGTGACACTGCATTGAAAAGATCCCTTGGGTTCTTAGGATCCCAGCCACTGCTAAGGTGGGTAGCTACATCTTACCACTTTTTTCATAAGCTGATGAAGCTCAGGACATCCTGTGGGGACAACACAGCTGGGGGGGTAACCTTCAGCCCTTTTGTCCTCCAAGACAGGACTGCACTTGGTACAGACTCAGTTTTGGCACAGTTTCTCTCCAGCTTCCAGAAACACTCATGAAAGGCTTAAACTTCAAAAGCTTCATCAGCATGGAAATGATTATCTGCAAATCCACATCTGTAACGCAGGCAGAGACTCCTCTCTGCTCTGCACGAAAGATAGGCTAGGAGCCAGGAGAACAAATTCAGGGGAAATCCACCTTTCCTCCCCTCTAGCAAACCTAAAGCAACCCAAGAGATTGTTCCAAGCTTTTTTTTTGTCCCTGAGAACACAATGCTGCCAACAGCCCTGGGTGCTGTAGCCTGCAGCCAAAGCAGGCAGATGGGAACTTCAGAGCTACCACGCTGTTCTTGCAAGTGAATTATTGACACATTCTTCTCAGCCATGAGCACCAGGCGAATGCAGCAATTAAAGCCATCCACAACCAGCAAAAAGGAAAAGCAAAGACAAAAAGGTACAAAACCAGAGCCTGGATTTGCCAGCAGCCTGCAGTGTGGGCTATTACGACTGGCAATGAAGGCTTCTGGGTCCTGATCATAGAATAATTTAGGTTGGAAAAGACCTCTAGGATCATCAAGTCCAACCTTTGCACCAACACCTCCCTGACCCCTAGACCATATCGTGAAGTGCCACATCTACTTGTTTTTTGAACACCTCCAGGGATGGTGACTCCACCACTTCCCTGGGCAGCCTGTTCCAATGGCTGACCACTCCTGATCCTTCAGGTGTGTCTTCAAGAGCAACCTGCATCAGAGCAGGCAGACAACAGCAAGCAACACACCACTTCTGCTGAAGACAAGGGAATGAGCTGCTCCCAGGAGCTTGTTGCTCCATTTTTGCTTTTGAGCATGCCCAATACAGGCGTTCAGACTCCAAAATTTAAAATCACAACTACAATGACCATCACCCCTCTTGCTCCCTGAGACAACAGCCATTTGTTTGGCTAAGGCAAGAAAGGATAAAAGAAGTCAGAAAGGAACCACAAGACAGAGGTGCCCTTCAGCATGGTCGCATCACTTGGACATTGCACAAACAAAAAGCTTGGAATTGCTGAACGGGAGCACAAACCAGTAGGAGAGCTCAGCAACCCACATTCCTCCTCACATCAGCTGTTTGTACCTTACACACAGCTCCTGGATTTTCACCTCGAATTCACTGGAACCACCATGGAGTTTGGAGATGTCCAGTGCTTCCACATTTTCACCTTCTTGACAAAATTACCCAGTGAAAGGAAACTATATTAAAAAACCACCACTATTCAGAGATGACCAAGGAACAAAATGCACAGAAAGTAACTGTGCTGCCTTTGCAACGTCTTTCTCTTGTAATATTTACTTCTAACATTGGGGCAAGAGCACAAAAATCTGGAAAACAGGATTTAAAAATGAGGACTTTCCATTGCATTTTTCTCATTCTTTTTGTATGAAATACCCCGCTCCCCCAAGCACACCCTAGATTTGCAATATATTTCTATCGTTATGGGAACAAAATGATTCAGGCAAAAAAGAATTTAGCCATTCTGATTTTATCTAATGAAACAAATTGCTGCTAAAATAATGAAATTCAATTCTGTTAGCCCTAATAACAGTAATACTAATTAAAATTATTGTACTTCACTACTGGTACAAGGCTGCGGTGCCAAGCTGCAGAAGGTGTTAGGACTGCTGAACACCTGAGAGCAGCGGCTCCCCCCAGGCTGGTGGAGTGGATGTATTTGGAGGTTGTTGGTTGGGCCTTGGTGCTCTGGGCAAAGGGGACTGTTGCGCTAACGCTAATTACACTGCTCACAGCAACAATAATAACACCTCTCAAATCATCAGCACCGATGCTGTGAACGTCAAAGAGCTGCTGTCATTTCAAGGGGAGCTGCGAGGCAGAAGAAAGCAAAGGTAAAGAGACAGCAGCTGCCTCCTGATTGATCATCTTGCAGCAGTACCTCTACAGAAGATGCCTGGTTTGGGTGAAGGGTTTGGGTGAAGGGCCAGGTGGCCCTTTCCTCTCCTCCTCCCACCTGACACCAGGCCATGCTTTCCTCTGTGCTGCCTTGCCATGATGACCCATCCTGATCCCGTGCCATGTGTTGGAACCATGGCAGGAGGACCCCTCAAGGCAGAGGAGATGAGCTCTGGCTCATTGCACCCCATAACAGCACCAGGGTAGCACCCAACTGCTCCACCGCCCTATGGAACTGCACGGCTCTGCCAGCCCACTGCCCACATCCTGCATCCCTCTGGGGAAAACCTGTCAGACCGTGACAGCTCAGACAATAAAAAACCCTCTAGATTTCATTTGCAACCTTCCTCTACACCACATTCAAGTATTCCTCCTGGCAGGTTTTCACATCACCACAGAAGTGATGCTTCTCCCACAGCAAGAGGCACAAGAAGGGCTGTTCCAGCCCTCTGCTCAAACCGGCCCTCATGGCTATGCCAACCACACCAGGGCTGGGATCCAGCTCCCTGCCCTGAGAGCAGGGCCAACCACCCCTTGCTGAAGAGGCAACCCCAAGAATAAGCCAGACTCATCCATCTCTTCCTAGCAGCTATGTCAGTTCTCATACAAAACAGACAACACAAGGTTTTAGTTGTGGAGAGTGGGAGTGAAAGAGAATTTAGATGCAATATCCAGTGTAGCGGCTTTGATAAACTAGCAAAGCTAAATCAACCGTGTGCAAACAGGGAGCCCTTGAGATAGCAACTGAGCTCACAAATGTTTCTGTCCTGATGGAAATCCTCCTCATGGGGTTCCAAAACAGACAGATCATGGTGAAAGCTGTCAAATTATTTTATTCCTTAGTCCCTAAGTGCGTCGAGGGATGGGATACACAGTGGATCTCAAGCAATTATTTGCTAAACATCAGGACTTGCTCAAATGCTCTTGCTTGAGAAGGTGGCGAGTGTTTCCATGGCAATGAGCTATTGCCTTGGTGACCATGGACCTGGACCAGTGCTGCTAAACCACTGTGACCTTTGGACGTCTGAGCACAGCAAGGAGTTTCCTTCTTTGCTGTCTAATGATGTTTTCTTTATTTCTGACTTCATTCTCATCTAAAAGTTGCCTTAGGTGGTTGTGCTGGAGATGGAGAAGCACAAATTACTCCAGAGAAGCATCCTCTGTTCACGTCTGCCTCTCTGCTATCCAACCCAGAATTTCACTTTTCTGTCAGTCAGGTGCAAACCAGCCCTAGGTCCAATCTTGGATGCTCCTGAGCAGTGCTGAGCCTCTGTCTATAAAATAGAAAATTAAGCAGAGGAGGCACAGGACTTCATCAGAAGACATCAAAAGTCCATTAATCTACATACATTTAAACCTCTGAAGAGAGGTCAGACTGAGAGGCAGTTACATTAACAAGGTGAAGAAGGGAGCTTGCACTTAAGAAAGCAGCTTTGCACATAAACAGGCAAGGAATTTACCTAGATTTCTGTGGAAGAGTAAAAAATGTGTCTGTCTCTCCCTCCAAACAATCTCCAGATGAACTTTTTGCTATCATAAAAGCATGATCCTGGGCTCATAGAGCAGAAAATTGGTGCATCTTTGCCTTAGAGAACTTCCACTGCTTTTCTTCCCAACTTTATCATTGAGACACACATGCTTCCCAAGCTCCTGGCAGTCCAAAACCTCATCAGACCAAACCATTATAGAGTCATAGACAGACCTTAAAGATCATCTAGTTCTAATTGTCCTGCTATGACAGGGACACCTCCCACAAGACCAGGTTGCTCAAAGCACCATCCAACCTAGCCTTGAACACATCCAGTGTTGGGGCATCAACAACCTCCTTGGGCAACCTGGGCCAGTGTCTCAACGCCCTCAGAGTGAAGAACTTCTTCCTTACATTTAATCTGAATCTCCCCTTCTCCAGTTTAAAGCCATCATCTCTCAACCTATCACTACAACCTCTGGTTAAAAGTTCCATTTCAGCTTCCTTGTAGGCCCCCTTCAGCTACTGGAAGGCCACAACAAGGTCTCCCTGGAGTCTCCTCCAGGTTGAACAACCTCAACTCTCTCAGCCTGTCCTCGTAGGAGAGATGTTCCAGCCCTCTGCCCATCTTTGTGGCCCTTCTCTGGACCCTAAGTGTTAGAATATAAAAGTAAAGTATATTAGTTCCTTTTAAAATCTGCACAAGCCCCGCACTCTGCAACTCCAAAGTGGTTTCTATGGAGATGTTAAAAAAAAACATATATACATATATGGAATGGTACCTTCTGGATGCTGAATTTGGCATGGCAGAAGAACTCGGGTGAGCAGCAAACGCTGGGATTGAAGGAGTGAATTAGAGACGCAGGACAGGATCACTACCTCAGAGCAGCAGATAACGGGGGTACGTTACTGCTTTGGCTGGCAGGCGTTATCCAAACCAACATGCTGCATGGAGTATCACGCAGAGTTTAATTAACTGCAGGCATCGAGGCAGGAGAGGACAGCCCGACGGTGTGAACGTGACAGGGAGAGGGAGGGACATGAGCGTTTGCAAGGCAGAAGCGATCCTCGTGCATCAAGAGGTTTCTCAGAAGAGTGCTTGTTTGGTTCCCTCGCAGAGCAGCTCTATCTCCTTAATCTGCAAAACTGGGCAGAGGAGTCCAAATCTTGCAACGTCCTACACAGTCTATTTTAGAGACTGAGAAACAAAAACAACGCACAACAGGAAGGATGCGATTACTAGAAATATGCCTGAACTCTCCCACACTCCAGCCGCACCAGTCTTGATGGCATCACCATTTGCATTGTTAAGACAGAGCTTTCACATCCCATCCGTCTGGTCCTGCTGGATCAGAGCTGTGGTCTGCAGCGGTGCCCAACTCCCTCAGCACCCATGCTAGATCCCAGCTTGGCTTCATTCTGCTTTTCCCAGGCACCGAGTCAGATACAGAAAGGTCCATAGCCATGCGTGTCAACACATGTTGTGTCGACACAACTACATTGAGCCACACAGAGCCCAAACCTGAGTGCAGTGACCCTAGACAGACACAACCGTGAGCCCTAAGGCTCTAACAAGACCTCAGTTACACTGGGTGACCCTGCTTGAGCAGGGGGCTTGGACTAGATGATCTCCAGAGGTCCTTTCCAACCCCTACCACACTGGGATTCTCTACCAAGGACAATATTCCCAAGTGTATTTGATACTCTTCAGAGCAAAGTTGTGTTTAAACCAAGGCCAAAAGCTATTGTGTCTTATTTAAGCAACTCTCCATTAAAATCCACCAGCCGGGGCTTCAAACTTCAGACCATGGGTGTATAGGACTAAGGAAGCACACAGAAATGGTGCAAATGGAACACTAGAACAGGTTGCCTAGGGCAGTTGTGGTTGCTCCATCCCTAGAGGTGTTCAAGGACAGGTTGGATGGGCCAGGTTGGAGACCTCCTGGTCTAGTGGGAGGTGTTCCTGCCCATTGCAGGGGGTTGGAACTAGATGATCTCTGAGATCTCTTCCAACCTAAACCATGCTATGATTCTATGATATGATTCTGTGAAGCTGGGGGGAGGGACGAACCCTAGAGCATGCTTTTGCTCTTCAGAAGAGGCAGAGCAGCTCTTCCTTCAGCCATGGTAATCGGGACATCTGTTTTTAAGTGAACACACAGTACATGGTACAGAGCATTGTCTACCTCCTGGTGAGTGGTCACCCCGGGGATTTGAACATATGGCTGCATCAAGGCTGGCTAGTGATTCTTCACATATCAAACCTTCCCCTCAGGCTCTACATCCTGTACTTTTGGTGTATATTGTACAAGGGAGAAGAATTGGATTTGGGGTTTTGAGGATTTGAAACAAGGCTATACAATTAGAAAAGTATTTGCTTCAGATGAGGATAAATAACCCTGGACTGGAGAAGCTCAAACAATACGTTTTTTTCACTCTGCTGCGATGACACAAAGTCTTCTGCAGTGCTGTTTTACATGCTTTCCCGAGAGCCCAAACTTGTTAACCTTCATTCCATTGCATGTTTTCAGAGGAGTGACGGCTGCAGCCATAAATACAGCAGTTGGATTTCGGGCTATAGTTTTTTAAAAGAATTCAAATATGTATGAAACCTTCTGCTATTAGACACCGACTAGCAAGGGAGGGGAAAGGAGTGGGAGGAAACCCACAGCATTAAATCATGTCTGAAATACAAACAGGCTTCTGCAAGCTCAGGTGGGAAACACCCACTCCACTGTTAGCTGCAAGGTCAGTGTCTGTTGGTCTCAGCTTGTCCGTCCATCACTCACAGGTTTAACTTAGTCTCAGGAACTGGGACAATCTGTGCATGAGAAAGGAAGGAGCAGAGGTGTCCTCAGCCATCAAACTCCCCACGCTACAGCAAGGGAGTGGTTCCTGCTAATCTGGGGGGTGTCTGTATATGTTGGTCCTCTGGCAGAGGGAAGGAAGGGATGTTAATGACATAATTCCAGCCTGGAGATCCCAGCGGCACCCTAAAGAGGGGACACAACTAGGGGAAGACAAGTGGGGAGCAAGAAAAGGAATGAGATGCTCTTTTGGGTGTCTTTGAAAAGGGTTTTGGTGGGTTATGTTGTCCTCAGAGGAAGCGAGGAGCCATCCTCCCACTCCCCTCTGGCTCCAGAGGCTCTCAGACGCATTCGCAGCTCCTGAGTCCTCAGCATAAACTGGGATTTTTCTGGCATTTAATCGCCCTGCACTTCCACGCTCTGCAGTTCAGTCCCTTGTACTTTGGCACACACAGCAGCGGATACCTGCCAGCACTCCAACGTACCATATTAGTAGTTCTGCTTTAAAGACATTCAAGATGCTGATCTCTTATTTTGGCAGCTTCAGGAGACCTTAGCTCAAGCGAGAGATCTTCTGCAATATGGCCCCCATAACACAGGCCATTTGCAAAGAGATAATTGCCCGGCAACCCACGCTGCTTTCAGACTCTCTGGCTGAAACTAATTTACACAAACGATTTTAAACCTTTGAACTGTTTGCAGTCCCAGGCAGCAATGACCGGGGACGAACAACGCTGGCGAGGTTGACGCCTTGCCTCTGAGCCCTTCACAAACAAACAGAAGGCTCTGATTCTCACCCACATCGAGCAGCTCCCTGCAGTTCCATTTCTTTTCCATTTTTCCTCTTATTGATGGGCTTTGGGGCAGGTTGGAGCTGTGAAGTTTCTGCCTAGACTCTGAGAGGAAGGCACACCTGGGGGACACAGAGCCAGGGCTTTGCTCTCCTGGTCCCACCACCAAGCTCCAGGTAGAGCTCCTAGGAGCAGTCAGCACACCCTGGCTTCACAAACCACCTCAGTCCAAACTCACTTGAAAGCGTAGACAAGTCCATGTATAGTCAATGCCGAGACTCAGAGAACTACAGGATCCGTCTGTCCGCAGCAAAGTCAATTCCCTTTGGAGTACAGAAAATAAATAAACCACTTTCTGCTGCTTTCTCCAGGAGCACTAGTTTTGGATTCGTCTGCATGTGGGGCAAGGACAGGACAGGGAGAGAAGGTATTAATCTGTACAGGCATCAGGCAGGAGAGGAAAACTCCTGAGAAATGCTTTCCCTGGGGGAAAGAAGCCAAGGGGTCTTCCTGCCCCATCCTCCCTGCGCTAGCAAGCTTTAGCAGGGATGCTGCAAGGCCTGTGCACAGAGTGTTTTTCCCAAATTGGGAGCCAGGCTGTCTTTAGGGCTGTAAACCAGAGAGAGCACACAAAAATAGAGCTTTAAAAGAATGCACGCAGGCATGCCAAATCTCCCGCAATGGCGAGGAAGAGTCTCGCTCCTTTCAGATGTGGCTTTCTCGCCCCACCTCTCAAAAGCATTTATAAAAAAGCATCTTGATCTTCTAACAAAAGATCCAGAAGGAAGTTTCAAGGAGACATTTAAAGCTTCATTCATAATTCTGGAAGATCTAACCATCCCAGCCGGAGAACCCTGGTTGAAAACTGAGGGAAACTCATGAGAGCAGCAGTAAACGTACCTGCGGATCTCCTTGCAGAGGTGGTTCTGCTCTGGGGTAAGGAGCTAGGATCGCAACCCTGAGCAGCTTTAATCCTTCACGTGCCAATGGGGACAAGCCAGCTCTGCCCCTCGGCTCCGAGGTACCCAGAGAAGGCAGGTGGAAAGGACACCTTAGCAATACCACCAAGTCTCCACACAGAGCTCTCAGACTAAGCTGCCATCATTTTGTAGATACTGGCAGACACGAACCCCACTTTGCTCTCAGGCGTGGAAAGACTGTCTTACCTATATCTTCCTAATGTTTTCTCAGTTAAATCTATTTTTAAGCCTTTTTGGTTTTTTCCAGGTCTACAGAGCAAGCCATTATCCACAGGGAGTGGTTGGGAATGCACAGAAATACTAAAATAAACAAGACCACTGCCTTTGCCTCCTACAGTCGGGAAGCACTGATCTCTGGGCACCATTAGCCCATGGCACAGCACCATCATGTATCACCCTCCTCATCCTCTTACCTGCATATCCCCTTGTGTTACGCTCCTGCTGCATCTGGAATTTGGGTTGGAAGCTCAGTTTTACAGAGTCTACCTGTAACCACCAGCCATAAAAACCAGTGCTGGGAGAGGTGCAGTGCTCTGTTCCCAATTCCCACTGTTATTATTACCTGTAATAACATCTAGCAGACCCTGCCTGGGAGTGATGGTGGGGTGACGGACACAGGACAAAATGCAATCCTTGTCTCATGGAACAAAACATCCAGGAAGAAGAAAGATGGATGCAGACAGATGAGGGAAGTGGAAGGAAACAGAGACAGCCTCAGCTAACATGGGAGGTGGTGTTCCTGGGAGACCAGCAGTTACATCCTTTCCAGAGCTCCTGAGACAATCCAAGCCGTTCCTTGCTTCCCACCTCTCTAGGGTACGTTCCTCTCCAAGTCTTGCCAATGGTGCCCAAGCACATTTTCATAGAATGATAGAATTATTAAGGTTGGAAAAGATCTCTAAGACCATCAAGTCCAACCAAGAAGCCAATGCTACCATGACCACTAGACCATGTCCCAAAGTGCCACAGGCACCATGGTCTCTCTGGAGCTGCTGATCACAGCTGCCATGGAACCAGATGCTCAAGCTCTTCCTTGAACTTTTATCTTTGGAGGTCCCTTCCAACCCAACACATTCAATGATTCTATGATCTTTTCACCACTCAGAAACTACCAGGTGCACCTGCTTTGGAGGATGGAGCGCGCTCACTCCAAGACCTGCTCACCTGATCAAAGCCAACCTCCTTCTCACCAAACCCACTCCCAGATAACAAGCACTCCACTGACAGGCAGCAGGAAGGCACAGACTCAACACAACGCCTTGCTCTTTGCTTGTGAAAGGCACCTTCTTCATTCCAGACCTCCTCTCATGGCAGTTTCCTTAACCAAAAGCGAGCACCCCACCACCCAGTTGCGTCAAGCCTCCCTGCCTGGGAGCACATTAGAGCCATTATCAGCAAAGCATTTGAAGCTGGCCGCCCAGGGCCGTGATTTACACACATATTTGTGATGAAATGCAGCTGGCAAACGCCCTCGGCTTTCATTCGTGGGGCTGGGTTACACTTGGTTTATTTTACCTGCCAGTTGAAATGCAAACAATCTGCCTAACATCCTCCGTGTAACCACCCGTTGCCATCACGCATGTTTATGAAGCATGAGGCTTTCATGGATTCAGTCTCCAAAGCCTTGCAGGGCACCGTGACTGCCTCAGCTGACTGGCTGAGAAGAAACACATCTGGTGGGTCCTGCCCATTGGGGCTACACGGCTCGGGTCTGTTCCTGGCACTGTGCAGATCCCCAGTTTCCACGCAACAGCTTCTGCTGGGAAGCGTGTTACCATCACCTGCTTTAGAAGTCGCTCATCTTGGCAGAGAGCAGATGTGATTTATACGGCCAGTCCCTCACCGCAGAGAACAACTAATGGCGTAAGTGAGGGGAAGGAACTGAACCACTGGTGGTGGTAAAACGTGCCTGCAGTTCCATGGGGAATACCCTAATATTATTCCCGAGGCTAATGAGCACATCTGTAGGAACCAGATCAGCCTGCAAAGTCCCCTCGCCATGACTAGCTCTGTTGTTCTCCTGACTCTCCCCTGACTGCTCTGGATGTCAGCACTCGAATGAGTTATTGCACTCAAGTTTCTGCATTGGAGAGGTGCTGTTCCTGTCTGGTAGGAGGCAGAGGAATGGAAGGATCTCTAGTAGGCTTTCCCTTATATAGTAAAAAAAAATATACCAAGAACATACAATCCAACAGAAGGAAAACAGAGCAGTGGAGGAGCCGGTTATATTACAGAAGAGAGTAAGAGAGAGCGAAGGCTCCATCAACACCACTCATAGTAGGCTCCCTGTGGAAGGACGTGATTTACACTCTTTGCCATGAGGGATGCTAAGGTCCAGCAGTCATCTGAGCTGGAACACTTGGCTTTCAACTGCAAACATTTGCTGTCAGTTCATGTTATCATAGAATCACAGACTGGTTTGGGTTGGAAGAGACTTTTCAAGCTCATCTAGTCCAACCCCCCTGCAGAGATCGGGGACATCTGCAACTAGAGCAGGTTGCTCAGAGCCCCGGCCAACCTCACCTGCAATGGTGCCAGGGAAGGGGCAGCCACCACCTCTCTGGGCAACCTGGGCCCTCAGGATCAGATCCTGCAGCATCAGTGGCTGGTGTTGGGCATCCCTAGGGACACACAGGGTCAGCAGGGAAAGGTCTCCAGGGAACCGTTGGGAATTTTGGTAGCTGGATGTGCCCTATCCCTTTACCTGTAGCCCCCATGGACAGAATGTCATGGGGAATGTCTGCCATAGCTCTATGACTTCCATGCTTGCTGGAGCAACCACCCTCCTCTGCAGAGCAGTCCGAGGTGGGACTGCTCAGCAGGGCTGATCCCACAGGTGACTGCAATGGGATTGGGGACGGGGACACGGACACTGAGACGCCAGGAACTTGTGGCAGCATGGGCAGCACCTTGTGCCGTCCCCAGGAGCTGCAACATGGACCCACCTGGAATGCTGACAAGGCTGATGAGAATCAACGCTCTGATGGACTGATAATTGGTATTTCATGCGTGCAGGTTTGATAGCTTCTGCTGGGAGGTTAATTAACAGTTCATTTCTCCCTCACAGGTACCAAACAGGAGTCTATTGACAGGTCTTGTTCACTCGGCATCTCACAGAATCCCAGAATCCCAGCGAGGTGGGGGTTGGAAAGGACCTCTGGAAATCATCTCCTCCAACCCCCTGCTCCAGCAGCTCACCCAGAGCAGGGGGCCCAGGATCGTGTCCAGGCACCTTTGGAA
>JAVSBS010027013.1:91062-119479 GCA_033124195.1 Coracias cyanogaster | reverse complement strand
CCGCCCCCGCCCGGCGCTGGGGCGGGAGGGAGCCCCGCCGCGCCGGGGAGCCGGGTTGGGCACTCAGGGGCAGGGGCTGCTGCAGAGCAGCCTCGCAGAGCCCCCTGGGGAGAGGAGGTGCGTGAGGGGCACGGGTGGCCCTGCTCCCGAGTTAGGCTGAACCCGCCTGTGAGCCGCCGATCCCGGCCGAGCACGAAGGTAAACGCCTTCCCGGCCACCTCTCCGTGTGGCTGCCGGTCACCGGGAGGGCTGGTGGGGAGCCCGTGGAGGTGGCTGTAGGCGTGGGGCTGCCCCGGTCTTCCAGGGGGAAGGCGGCTGACGTTTCCTGGGGAGCGCGGCCGGGGCCATCGCTTTTCCCCCGCCTCGCAAGGGGATTTCATCGGACAGGGCTCGCCTTTTAAGGCTGCTGTGCGTTTTTGGATTTTTCTTTTTGGCATGACATCTGCAAGTCGCCACCGGAGGGAGGGGGCAAAGGGAGGAGGAGGAGGAGGAGGAGAGCGGCATCGCGGAGCTGGAGTCCTTCGGAGTTCGGCATTATATAATGCCCCCGCAGTGCCTTGCGGAGCTGGAAACCTTTGGGGGATATTCCCAGAGGGGGTGGAGGGAAGGACTCTCAGAAGGAACTTTTCTTCAAACCTGGGTTTCACAAGCACTGTTTTTCTGTGGAGCTTTGCAGGTTTTGAGGCTAGATGGATACGGTCTTCTGGGCTTTCCTTAGCCCCGGCTGAATGCCCCCCTTCGTTAGCTGCTGCCGGGATCCTGCGTGTCCCGCTGCGAGGGGCAGCGCTTCTGCGGGTGCCTGGCTCAGAATGAATCTGCTGCAAGAAGTGACACCCGCTTTGACCCCTTCCGTCTTTCATCTTACATTGATGGTCAGTGACTGAAAAACAGGTCTCTGTCCATTCTTAAGGTATCTTCCCAGGTTCCTAAGCCCCACTTTCTGCTTCTGCTGTTTAGTCCCTTCCAATTACTGACGGAGTCCTTTTTATCTGGACCAAAGCTTTCTGTTTTGAGATAGAAGAGCTCTACAGAAATCTCCTGAGGCTTTCTGTACCTATATTTAGTTTAGTGAATGATGCTGAAAAGCTGTGTCTCTGCAGTCAGGGTCCGCTTGTGTATTGCTGTGTGCTCAGAGTGTGCCTGGTTAGATGGAGGTGTATGCCCCTAAGCTGCAGGCTGGCGTGTGCACATTTCAGAGGGTTGTTCTGCACAGCCCTGTGTTGCCATGTGCTCTCGCCCACAACTGTAACTCACATAGCCTGTGTCTGTGCCGTGCAGAAAGGTGCCTGGGTCACCGGTACGCAAGTGCCTGTGGTTTGTGCGTGCCTAGGACCCAGCACCCTGAAGCACAAGCCAGTTGGCTTGGAGGTATGCAGATCTGGGAAGGCTGAGATTCTGCTAGAGCACTGGTTGAAACGGGAGGGTTTAAACTCTTTTAAAGGCTTGGGATATCCTAATAGACTTCAGGGAAATCTGTCTTCCACAGAAACTGTTGCTTTACTGATGTGGGAAAGCAGACATTAAGACTATGCATTATTAGTGTTGGTTGACCTTGAATTATGACTATCTAGGATAGGTTTTCAGGATTTGCACTCATATTTAAATGCTGATGCTGAAGAAGATGCATATTAAAATAACCAGTAGGGGAGGAGAGCTCAGACCGTGTCTCAGCTGGGGTCTCTGAATGAACAGCAGATAGCCCTTTTATGAAGAGCTGAGGAAGACAGCGAAGGCAAGTTCAGCTGTAGCGTGGTGCTGTTTCTTGCAGGGGGAGCATTTGGCTTGCGAGGCTGGCTCTTAGCAGTACTTCACTGCAGTTTTGGCTGCTTGTGGGGCTGAAGGAGCTTGGCACATCCAGGGCAATATCCTCAGTCACGTTGTTCTTATTCTGCAGTGCTGTCTGAAGCGGTGGAGTGGCCTTCTTACAACCTGTGAACGTATTTCACTGGCACTCTGTCTGGTTTATGAAAAGTAAATGTTGGTACCTTCGGCTGCTAACTGCCATTGAATCAATTCAGCATTGCTACAGTCTCCAGACAACGCTGCCTGCCTGCTCGGCATTCTGTTGTGTTTTAGAGAGCAAGCTCACCCATCTTCCTTGGAAATCTGGGAGATCAGCTCCTGTATAGACATGAGGGGCTGGTAAGACAAAACAGATGGGAGTGTATGGGATGGGAAGACTTAAAAACACTGAAGGGAAGAAGTGGGAGACACTGTAAGGTAGAAACGTGCTTGAAAAAGAGGAAACCAAAATTGCTAATGAGAGCAAGAGCTCAGATTCATTAACAGAAAGTACTCTGGTCTTATCCCCCTTAATCCTAAATCAGTGAAAATGAGTATTAAACGAGGCCCAGTACATCATGTGCTAATTGCAGATAAAAGAGAGCATCTTCGGTGGATGAGAATTGTATGCTAAAAGGCTTTTTCTCTGTGTGGTGCATGGTGAGGTTGCTGGCTTGCATGGAGCACAAAGCCCTCCCTTTCTTGGACAGCCCAGTGCCTTGCTGGCGTTTTCCTCCAAATCTGTTTCCCATCAGGGCTGGGAGAGGGGGAAGGTGTCGAGCATCTCGGAGAGTGGGAAGGAAGCTGCTGCCTCCTTAAGGAGTCCCACCAGCCCATGTGGCAGCCGGCAGCGCAGAGCGAGCGTGTGTGTGCATGTGTGTATGTATGTATGTATGCCTTTGTATTGAATCCCCCTGCCATTGTCTGCTCCCCTCCCTGCTGCCGGCAATGGAGCCTTTCACCTGGGCTGGTGCCTGCTGACGGGCCTTCTTCCAAGATGGGGAAAGGAGGAGGAGGAAGGTTTGCTCGTGGTAATTAAAACCAGACCAGGGAGAGCTGCTATTTTCTGCCTGCCAGCACCCCCTTTTCCCCCTCTTTCTCTGTCTTGACTTCCCAGCTTTTGATGTGGGTGTAGGCAGGAACATCTGAAGGTCCCCTTTTGTGCAGCTGTAGGATCACCAGTCTCCATTTTGTGGCACCATTTGAAGCATCTTTGCTGCCCTGCCTGCCAGCGTGCCCCGTCTTGTCCCCCCCAGCACCCCTCAGAGGCTCCAGCCAGTGCCGTTTATCTTGGCACGTGTTTGACTTGCTATGCTCTGCCCAGGGCTCAGGGAGGTGATGGCGTTTGTGGCTTTGCAACTAATTTATGTTCTTGTTAAAATGAACCAGCAAGCAGCCTCATTTTTTCCAGAGGTTTTCTTCTTTCCCTTCCCCCTTCCATAACCCTTTCCTTCCCAGGCCCTGTGTGTAGCTGTGAGACAACCTTGTGCAGCCGAAAGTTGCTTGCTTGGTCAGTGATTTTTTTTTTTTAATATATTTAAAAAAGCCTAAAACCCCCAAACAAGCACAGAGCTCCTTAAATGGAGATCTTACTTAAATCGGAGCAGCGGCTGACTCATTAAAGGCCTCTCTGTCTCCTTTTCGTTCCTCTGCCTCATTCCCTTTCCCTATCTTTCTCTACCTCCCATTACAGTAATGGTGTGATAATACGGATCTTTGTCTGTGCTCCAAGTTGGGATCATGCAGGGGGTGCACATTTGGAAGGGACGGAGGGAGATAGAAGATGGGGAGTCCTGTCATGACAGCCACCTTGTGCTAGCTAAAAATGTACAATGCATGCCATTATAGGAGACTGTCCTCCTTTGTTTGAACTGTCTGCAAGGGAGACCGAGTCCCAGAACAGTCTCCCCGCTCCTGTCCCCTTATGTCCATTTTAGGATCTGTTCCTCTCCAGGCAAGCTGGATGCTGCCGGATTCCCCTGCCCCTCTCAAAGAACTTTATTTTTTAAAAAAAAAAAAAAAAAAAAAAAAAAAAGAGAGCTTTCTCCCTTTCTCTATGGTAGTGTAAGGCTACTTTTTTTCCTCCTTGACTTCTCTCAGGAGCTACCACTATTCCAGTGTCTCCTTTCCTTGCTTTGAGAATTGCATCTCCCTTTCCTTTTGGGCCAAGTGTCCTTGCTGATTGCTGCATGCTTGGCATTACTCTTGCAGACTTGTGTGAGCTGTCTGAAGGAGGTTGCAGTCTTCTCTGTCCACAGCCTTGTGCTCTTTCTCTTTCTTCCCCACTTAAAAAGTGGTGCATGGTTGCGTGGTACCTGACTCTGTGCCTATGCCTATCCCCTAGTTTTTGCTTCCCTTCTACTGTTTGTTGTAGGACCTTGTTTTAGCGCTGCAGACACCATGTCGACAGCAGAGGTTTGTGAGAGGAATCTTGGCCAGTCACTTTTTCAGGAGAATCCCCCCTGGGAATTGAAAGATAGATCTGCAGTTCACTTTCCCTGATGTAAGGGCATAATTGCTTTAGGTGGGCCTATAGGTTGTGTCTGCAACCGATGTGATACTTAGAGATTCAACTGCTGGTTGAGAAGGGCTTATTCTTAAGGGCTTAAAAATCAGTGGGGCCTGTCAGAACCCAGTGAGTGGTTTTTTTTAAGGTTCTTTTCTCTTTGCCACCATTGGTGATCACTTTCAGATGCTTTGTAGTAGAAGCAAACTGCTGCAGGCACTTGCAGAGCAGTCTTTGGACGGCAGAAGCTGCGTTTGACGTTGCCTAGGCAGGATGACGATGTAAAAGGGAACTTGATACAGCAGTGCCATTTCCTTAAGTCCCTGTCTCAGAAATAACCTCACTGCTCCCTGATGCATTTCTTCTGCAGGTGACTAGATAACTATCCCTGGGTACCTGGGAATTGAGAAATGAGGATGCCTAAGTTTGCCACAATACGCTCTGTGATACTTGGATGACGAGGCTGTGTAAATTTAACATACTGTTCTATTGTTAGTTTAAGAACTATTAATTTGTGGTGTACGTAGATTAGTGAAAAGGTGGTAGTGAGCTACCATAAAAGTACTAAAAGTTGAAGGTTGAGAAAGAGGGGAAGCCCTTAAAAGCAGCAGTGTCTTTCCCTGCACGTTATTAATTCAAGATGGCTCCATTGCACTTGACCAGCCTTCTACTATAAAATTCTGACACCAGTGCAAAAAGGGGCTGCAGTGGGGAGGCTCATGTTTTTTAGACCTGGATTCTGGTCTTAACTGCTGTAGGTTCCTGTTTTAGATACATTTTCAGCAGATAATGTGTGCAGTTGCCCCTTTGCAATGAGTTCCTTAGGCTATTTGTCTCCCAGCTGCAATGTCACAGAATTCACTAACAGGTATCCCTTGGAGGTCTAAGCACCAGGGAGGAGGTAGTTAATTTGCCTCAGTCTGCTCTCAAATATTATTTAAAAGGGTATAGTCAGGTAATCTTCCTATCTGCCATGTTCCCTGGAATCAGAGTAGAGAAATGTTAACTTTCGTACGAGAAGTATTTTGGTTTGCTCCTTTATTTATGGTCTTGTGCTGTGCTTTTGGTGGGCTGCTGGAGGTTGTGCTATGACCAGAGAGGGCTGGCGATGTATAGGCTAGTTTTGTTGGATTTGCAGAAGCCAGAGCAACTAATGCTCAACTGAAAGCTTTTAGAAAAGAGGGTGCGCTTTGCCTGTATAAAAGAAAATAGGACAAATGCTGGGCCTATTCAACAGTGTGCTTTGTTTAAAATATCTGATTTTTTTTTTCTTTGCAAAACTGTTGGTTGAGCAATATTATTCGCAAACTGAATTGAGAGTTATCAAGATGGTAAAGAGAAGGCACTTCAATTCTGGGGTATTTCCATATTTTAAGTTGGGAAAGAAACCTTCATTTGTTCTTTCTATTTCTGTGTCTATTTATGATAGTCTTTAATCACATGATTGTGTGCGGTTTTTTCCCCACAAGAAAGGAAAGAAAAACCAGGCAACCCTCCACCCGTCCACATTGACTCCAGTATATGTGGCACCATGATGACCTCTGCAAGTATCAGTAGCAGGGATGGCCATCCCAGATGCATCACACAGACCTTTGCCACTTACACTGAATGTGTAATTAGCTGTCATTTTCTGTGCAGGCAAGCTTGATCTGTGTCTGCCAGTTGGTTTTGTATATTTGCTGACAGCAGAGGAAATGGTGACTTTTCGCAGTATTAAGCTCTGTTTTAGGCTATGCAAGTGTACACTAGGCACATTTTCCCCTCTCTTCCATCCCTGCATGACCTCTGCTGTCTCACCTTTGCCATCCATCATGGATGGGTCACAGAATCATAGAATCATTAAGGCTGGAAAAGACCTCTAAGATCATCAAGTCCAACCGTCAACCCAACACTACCATGACTACTAAACCGCATCCTGAAGTGCCATGTCTACACATTTTTTGAACCCTTCTAGGCATGGTGACTCCACCACTTCCCTGGGTGGCCTGTTCCAGGGCTTGACTGCTCTTTCAGTAAAGAAATTTTTCCTGCTATCCAATCTAAACCTCCCCTGGCAAAACTTGAGGCCATTTCCTCTTGTCCTATCACTCATTACATGGGAGAAGAGACCAACACCCACCTCTCTCCAATTTCCTTTCAGGTAGTTGTAGAGACCAGTAAGGTCTCCCCTCAGCCTTCTCTTCTCCAGACTAAATAACCTCAGTTCCCTTAGCTGCTCCTCATAAGACATGTTCTCCCGACCCCTCACCAGCTTGGTTGCCCTTCTCTGGACGTGCTCCAGCACCTTAATGTCTCTCTTATACTGTGGTGCCCAAAACTGAACATGGGGCTCAAGATGTGGCCTCAGCTGTGCCAAGTACAGGGATGCAATCACCTCCCTGCTCCTGCTGGATGCTCTGTTCCTGATACAGGCCAGGATGCTGTTGGCCTTCTTGACAACCTAGCTGCACTGTTGGCTCATATTCAGCCAGCTGTCCACCAGCACCCCGAGGTCCTTTCCTGCCAGGCAACTTTCCAGCTACACTTCCCCAAGCCTGTAGCATTGCCAGGGGTTGTCGTGACCGAAGTGCAGGACCCAGCACTTGGCTTTGTTAAATCTCATCCAGTTGTCCTCAGCCCATCGATCCAGCCTGTCCAGATCCCTCTGCAGAGCCTTCCTACCCTTGAGCAGCTCAACACTCCTACACCATTTGGTGACATCTGCACACTTACTGGAGATGCACTCGATGACCTCATCCAGATCGTTGATAAAGATATTAAACAAGACCGGTCCCAAAACTGAGCCCTGGGGAACATTGTTTGTGACTGATGGATGAATTGGTGGTTCTTCTGCCTCTCACTCTTTCCTCAGGCTTTCTGGTCAGCAGCTTATCCCGTGCAAGTCCATGTCCACACTGTCCGTGTCTCCATTCCTCTCTAGTTATGTGTCATCCTTTTTCAGCATACTGCTTCTTTACCTTGATTGTTCTGGTCTCGGCTGATACTTGGGCTCACTTATTCTTTCTCTGCTTCTCCCCCCTGTTCTCACTACAATCTCCTTGTCATACGCTTTTTTAACTTCTCCTCCCTCTCCTAGCATTTGTCACTTAGTTTGCCTTTTCTGCTCCTATTGCAGTCAAGTTTGTCCTATCTGTCCCTTTTCCTCCCATCACTGTCTGTAGTGATAGCACTCAGGCTTCTTGTCCCAATGTATGTTCCTTATGCTACGCTTCCAGATCTGTTCCTTGGGTTTTTTGGATTTGGGTAACTACTATTCTGTTTTACTTGATCCCTACAAAGGGTGTAGTGCAAAGTACTGGGGGTGGGTCGTGTCCCTGCTGTCTGATCTTCAGAGCGGAATCTGACATGGCTGGTATCTCCTGTGAAGCTGTGGCTGATCCCCAACTGAGATCATGATGTCACAGAAAACGGAGTGCAAGTGGCACTGCCAACCACTCTCAAGAGCATCTCTGTTTCCTGTTAGAATAAAGTATATCTGAACCATTCCTGATGCAAGTAACCTGCCTTAAAAAACATTTGTGATGCCACTGCTGGCCTTGGCAATCCTTTCTTTCTGAGCATTGTTAAGTCTTTCAGAATATTTTATGTGAAACTTGTTGCTGCCATTCGTTCTTTTCATGATAACTACGAAGAATGGATTGGTTCTTTACTTTTCAGCAGGTCTTGCCTACTGGAATTTTTTTTCTTGTGTTTAGTCTTTCTGGACTGGCAGATTTAGTTGATAACATGTGAGACAAGCACTAGTTTCAGTAGTAGTTTTGTTAGAGTGTTGGTCAGATTTTGGTGGCTTTTTAGTATGGCTGCTAAATATAGATCCCCAAAATGCATCTTTTTTCTGTTAAATACGAAATTTCAGTAGGCTTCTCAAAGTGTGTGGGGTGTTCCTCTCTCTTAATCATAAGCAAAACAAAATATTCCCCCTACTTCTTTCTTGGGATGGATTGATACAGCTGAAGTAACAAAAAAAAAAATCACCAACCCCAAAATAAAAATGCAGATAGCATGAAAAAAAATTCCGTTTGAATGGTTTCTCAGAATTATAAACAACTGGAAACGGGGTCTTACCATGGGAAGTATTAGACAGCCTGGCTCTACCAACCCTGCCTGTAATGGAGACTTTCACCCTGAGCAGTCTCTAAATACCTAACTGGAATTGCACTCCAGCTAGCCTGTAATCTGAGGGTGCATGGAGACACCAAAAATGTCCGAGTAATTGTGAGGATAATCTTCTAGCCGCTTCTGAAGACTGCCCTGAGGCTGAGAGTCTTGAGTGTGGTTAAAACCCTCTGAACTGTCCTCATGGTTATCCTGCTTAAAATTCATAGTTTCTACAGTTGTGGGTCCTGTGGAGTTTAGGATTTCTGTGTGCTTTATAAGTCCTGGTCTCACCGAGCTATCTGACTCGGAGGGCATATTTGACTTTCAGATAATTGCTTTTGATTAACCAAGATTTAGATAATCAGAATTTGACCTGTGCAGTGCATAGACCATCATTCACCTATTGGGTCTCACTGCTCACTGAAGCTCCATATCTGAAGCCCACAATCTCCCTCCAGCCTAATAGCAAAACCTGCTTTAAATTACTTAAAAAGACCAATTTAAAAATGCCTTGGAGAGGAGTTTGAATTTCTTGGACACTACTAGTCCTCCTTTGTCTCACATACCCTTCATGAAGTGTGAAACCCTTAATTTGATTTGTTGTTCTTTGTAGCTTTTCTTATTTTTGCTGTTGCATATGAAAGGAGGTTGTCAAAACTGAACAATTATGCAAAGTACTTTGGAATATTAGGAAGCAGGAGTAAGAAAGGCTTTTGTTTTCCAGCATGTGTCCCTTCCTGCTTTGTAAAATGTGGTTGAGATAAGTAGGACAGCACAGGAAAGGATTTTAGAGTTGCAACAGGCAGAGTTTTAGATCTGTGTTACCTTGCAAAAGATCCTTCCAGCCTGAGTCAGGAG
This sequence comes from Coracias cyanogaster, assembly GCA_033124195.1. Taxonomy (NCBI): domain Eukaryota; kingdom Metazoa; phylum Chordata; class Aves; order Coraciiformes; family Coraciidae; genus Coracias; species Coracias cyanogaster. The sequence continues at coordinate 110,235 of JAVSBS010027013.1, read as the reverse complement.
GTAGAGAAGGAGCAGCATGATAATTTGATGAAATTAGTGGGTTAGTAAATTTGTTGACTCTTTCTCGGACTGTAAGGTATTGTGGCATGTTAGCTTTGCTTAGTGTTCAAATATTCAATGCATGTTAGTTTGCTTCAATTTTTCCCCTCGCTTTTCTTTGTGTATATGATGGAGCTGTTCAATGTTGTTACAGTTGCTTTGCAAAGCCGTTCTCTGGTCAGCTTCCACCCCATCCCAGGATGAAGCACTCTTCTATCTTGAAGCAGTGGGAAGGGGAGGAGGAAGAGTACTTCTAGGAATTCCTGTTATATAAGTTTGGTTTGATGGGGGCTGTTGATGGTTTTTTGGGGTCACTTTAGACTGTGTGATGGAGCCAATCTGTGGTAAAGTATAGTGTGCTGAGAAACAGGAACGAGGAAAGTGGTGACTGGAGGCTGTGGTGAGAACTTGGGACACTTCTCTGCTCCAGATGTCCTTCACAGGGACTTGGGTGGCAGACTGTGAATGAGCATAATGCTAAGTGTAACTGGTGAAGAGATGTAGTCAAGGAGGGACTGACCCTCTTGATGGCAGAAAGAATTTAGGTCATCCAAAGCTAGTTGCAAACCTTCATCCTAAGAGAAATTTTCTGAGGGACTCTACATCTTCAAAGCTTCTTTTGGTCAAAATGCTGCAAGGGGTGTGAGAATGAATTTATCGGGCAACATGGACTTCAGAAAGGTAGAAAAAATACTGCAGAGATCTTGCTGCTCCATCAGAAAGCAAGACTTGTAAATGCCCTGTCTTACTCAGTGAGATTAATCTAAAGAAATTGGGTTAAATTTAAAGATGAGTCCTATTTTCCACCAAGTCTGAAACTGTAGCTTTGAGCAGCCCAATGGTAACTTTTGCTGTAGACAAAATGAAGGTCCTCCTGAAGCAAGCCCTGCTGCAAGGAGGTAAGAGAGGTGGTGATGTTACGGTTTCCTTCAGCTCAGATGTGACTTCTCAGGACTTTTGTTGTCATTGTTCGGAATACTCTTAATTGATTTTGACAATGAGCTTCAGGAGTTACTGCAGGTGTGGCACAGAAGTCAGAAGGCTGCACCAGAGGCTGCAGATTTGAGCTTCTCAGTTCAGATCCATGCCTGCCCTGCCTCCTGGCTGCCAGCTTCAACCCTCCCAGCCTGATGTGTGGCTAGGGTCCTGCCTGGCAGCTCAGCCACGTGGCCAAGAGGACATCTTTCAGCCAGACTTCATCTTGAAGCAGAAGTATTCAAAAGCCAAAGTGGCTATTTTTTAACGGGTGGGTAGGAAACTCTGAGCTATGTTATTTTTAACACAGAGAAGAAGAATGGCTGGAGCTGAGTAATAGGAATTTCTTAAAGTTTTGGAGGCGCATAAAGGAAGATAAATGTCATTATTCTAGGGGGTTTATAGAGGACCGTAGTTGCTTTCAGAAGTGTAGTAGGCCTCTAGGTTAGCTGTGAGGCTCTGTGTGTCACCATGCAATTACTTGGAGATACTGTCTGGCTTCAGTCTAGGAGAAAAGAAGCTGGTGGCAGTAAAGAACCATGTCTGATTGACATGATTTAAATGCAGAGCTGTGATGACCCTCCTGGCTACTATTCCGGCCATTTTAGCAGGAGAGTGTTAGTGCGGGGCAGGCCTCCCGCAGCCAATCCGGCTGTGAAGTGGTTTGGGAATTGCCCTTGGCTGTGTCCCCCCCAACTTTTTGTCGGGGGTTACTGTGCTGGTGTGAGCGGCTCCTTTGCACCGGTGTTGAGGTCAGATGCCTTAGTCCTGCTGTTGCTGAAGTGCAGGAAGATGAGTCCATTAATTAGGTGTGGAGTTGGTAGTAGCCAGCAGGAGCAGAGCACAAAGCTAGAGGCAGTTGCTCAAACCATTCTGTCTGTGATCAACAAAGACTGACCACAGCTACAAAATGCAGGTAGTCCTCATACCTTGTGGTGCCAAATTCTGGATTCTGGAAAGGTTTTACGTCCTGGACATGTGTGTGGAAGCTGTAAGAGCAATTTTCATCTTAAGTGATTGCAAGGAAGTTTTTCACATGTATCAGTCTTCCTGTGAATCTTGAAGGCTCAGTAAAGCAAAGGGACTTCAGGTAACTAATACGTTGGCTCTTCTGGCCTATAACTTATGCTGTCATTGACCGCTTTTGAACATTAACTTCCTAAAAATTTACTAAGACACAAACAGTGCTTAGTTTGTGATGAACTTCACCAGCTTGGATGTGTGAAGTTGGAAAGGACCACCTGAACAGAAACACAAGTCACAGAGCACTTACCTGTTCTTGCGCTTGGCCTCTGGCTAGTCTTGTAATTTCTCAGTGTTCATAGAATCGCTGAATTGCCTAGATTGGAAAAGACCTTTAAGATCATCAAGTCCAGTCATTAACCTACCACTGACAAGTCCTCGACTAAACCATATCCCTGAGCACTGCATCTGTACATCTTTTAATACCCCCAGGGATGGGGACTCCACCACTGCCCTGGGTAACCCATTGCAGTGCCTGATAACCCTTTCAGTAAAGAAATGTCTTCCTAATGTCCCATCTAAACTTCCCTTGGTGCAACTTCTGGCCATTTCCTCTTGTCCTATCACTTGTTACTTGGTTGAACAGACCAATCCCCACTTCTCTACAACCTCCTTTCTGGTAGTTGTAGAGAATGGTAAGGTCTCCTCTGAGCCTCCTTTTCTCTAGGCTAAACAACCCCAGTTCTCTAAGCAGCTCCTCATAAGATGTGTGCTCTAGACCCTTCACCAGCTTTGTTGCCCTTTGGAACTGTTGCCTGCCCTTTGCTTCCAGGCAGTTCAGAGATGAAGCTAAAACCAAGTGCTGAGGGTTTGTGCTGAAGAACATTTCTCAGGTTTGACAGGGATGGAGTATGTCTGTGGGCTGTGCTGGCCCATCTGAGGGGTGATTGTGTGGCACCCATCCAGCAAGCTGGGTCTTCAGCTTCCCAAGCCAAGAGTGTGTTGGGTTGCAGAGGGACATCTGTTTTGAAGGAGCATGTTTGTAGGACAGAGCAACTGTCCTTCTGTCTGTTCCATGCAGTACCTTCAGACTTGAGAAAGTATTCCGGTTCCCTGTGTCCTCATTGCTTTGGGTTGATGCTTTTGCATCTTCAAAGGAACAATTCACTTCTGCTTTCTTCTTGTTTTCATTTAATTGCTCTCATTCTAAAGCAGCAAAGATTATAGTTTTGGCCGCTTATACTTGTTATACTTGTGCTGCAGAATCTCCTTCCTCCCTGACCTCAGTTAGTGTTACGCATTTCACACATCTCATCTCTTCAAGGAGGGGGTTGCACCTTTGAAAATTGGAAGAACTGGCCGTCTGTTGAAATCTTGTGGTGTTTTAGGTCAGTTGTCAGTGATAGTAAAGGGGTCTATGGCAGATCTGTCCCTCCCTCTCCACAGGGTGCCTGCTCTGCTCTTCACGTGCCAGTGGGGCTGATATGACCCAAATTAACTTCTCCTGTTTGCATATATTTTCTGAGTCATGAGAGGTCCTCAGGAGCCACAGGATTAAATGTTATTTTCCTTCCTAACACTTTTTGTATTGTAACAAACGTTATTTTCATTGTTGCCTGGGATCAGATGCTGGGTTTTTTTCCATGTTGGTGTGGTGCTGGGGATGTGGCCCATCATGGGAGCAGCACAGAGCAGCACACTCAGCACAGGAGCACTCATGATTTTGATGTCTGCTGCAAAATGGTGGCTCCTGCTCTAAATTACTTGGTGAGGTAATTGCTCATCTTCCAGGATGTTTTGCTTCCTCTGTGTATGAGGTCTGTTAATATGATAGGAAAGTACATGATGTTTTTTGGGCCAGGTTGGGTCTGAGTTCTGACTGAATCCTTTACTTTTAGTGATATATGAAGGATGGTTGCGGTAGTAGTGGTTAGGAGCAGAGATTTAAAATCTGAGGACTTGCTGCTGACAAAGCAGCGGGATTGTTGTCACTCTCTGAACTACACTGCTGTGATATATTTTTAAGACAAACAGCATCTTTTTGGTGGTGTGGCTGATGGCCAGTCTTGAAGGAAGGATGATGCTGCTCTTCCAGGAGCCTTCGGTCAGAAGGAACAGAGGGTGGCAGCAGGTGATTGATTCACCTGTTCAGTAGGCAGCCGCTTTTGAAATGCTATCTATCTGGACAGAGGTTTTGCTGTTTGACAGTTCAGTACTTCACTTTAGAGACAATTTGTGTCATGGAGCAGGGGGATGAGAGAGAATTTCACGAATAGGGAACTGGCCATACCAAGCAGGCAGTGCAGCTGCCTTGACCATGAGGACCATGAATGATATAGCAGGAGCTGCGTCTTGCTGTAGGAGGCTCACTCTTGATGTGCTGCAAGGCCCTTTCTGCGCGTATCAAAGACCTGGCTGCTCCCCTTCAAAGGTCTAAAAGCAGCTGAAATGAGACTGCAGGGGAATTTAGCAGTTTAATCCAAGATTGTGCATCTGCAGACCTTGCTCAGTTGCCGTGTATACTGCACATGTCCTGCTGAGCCCAAGCTGTGACAGGGCTGAACCATTTGGTGCTCTGCTTGTACCTTAAGCTGGCACAGGATACAGGAGTGTCTTCTCCTTGCACAGTTTGAGAGGCATCTTTGAGAGCATATGACACCTTGAGATTATGGTGTGGTTACCATCATCTTTCAAAGTGTGGGCACCAGGAAAGGGAGAGATGCTTCTTTTTTTATATACTATTAATTACAGCCTGTACCTGCAAATGACATGTCCTGATGCAGCTCAGTTAGCCAGGGCAGGCTGGTTTGTGATTGTCGCATAGGATAACCCTCTGGCTGCTAGCTGGATCTCTGTGAGCCTGTCTTTTTGGTTCCCCTTCGTTCAGAGTAGACTTAACTGTTTTCTGAAGGTGTCTCCATATATTATGTGACCAGCAAATGTCTTATGTCTTTTGAATCTAGTGAGATAAGCAGTGAAAGCTGGTGTGGAAGTCTGTTTTTGAGATTGGCCATGGCTTTATGCTTAGGATCTTGAACAAGTATCTTATATGCGATTTTGATTTCCTTCAAAATTTACTGCAAAACTTTAGTTACTCCCTGAAATTGTCTTTAAAGAAAAAAAAAAAGTTTCTTTATAGGTCTGAGCATAGCTAAGGTAGTAGCTGAAAACGCAAGCTTTTAGCAATGTGAAAGTCAAGATAGCTCCCAGTACATGAATGACATGCAGATGACAGGTGAGTAAATGAGTGCATTTTCTGTTATGTCCTAAGCCTGTTTTCTGGCTGATTTTATTCATGCCAGTGACAGCCAAGTTGTGTACATCTGTTAGCATCCCACAGAGAGCCCAGTGGAGCTGCTGGCAACCAAGAAATGCCCAAGTAAACGCACTGCTGAAATTACGAGAGGGAGTTGTGGAGGGAAAAGACAGGTTTTCCTGCTTTCTTGCTTTCAAGCTCTTTGGTGCTGGTCAAGCTTTTGGATTCGGTGGTCTGGGGTTTTTTTTGCCCTTTCAAGGTGCAGTATTAAGAGATTTAAGACTCTGTGGAGTCTTGGACCAAATGATTTTCTCCCTGAGTGTGAGCACTACACCCAAAAGCCAGAGGCCCCAGAAGAGGTGAAAGCTTGCGGTAGCTGTGTCCTGCACCTCTCTGGAAAGCAGAGCACCTTTTTACTTTTTCACAGTGGTTTTGCTTGTTTGGAAAGTCACTGGAGCTGCGCTCATGAATATTTGAGGCTCTCAAGTGCCTGTTCAGGGCTGGAGGGAAGGAGGGCCGAGGGAGGGCAGGCGGTGTGGGAGCTGCAGGGGCAGTACAGGGAGCAGCCCTGGCCCTGCGTGGTTGTCTCATCTCTTACACTAGTAGACTTCTCATTGGGATGAATGTGCTCTGAAATATTTATTGCCCTGTTTAAATATTCATTGCTGCAAAGACAGCACAGCCTGATGGCAGCAGCAGAGCCTCAAGAGACAGAGGCTGCAGCAGTCCCTGGCATTTCCTTTCAGTAATATGATAAAAATATAAAATAATAATAAAAAAAGTAATCGGGCATTCCCCCAGTGCAAGATTGACAGAAGCAGTCAGGCGTATGTCTTGGTGTTTCCTCTTCGTGCCAGAGACTTGTGTTTGCTCCCAGGCTCATATGCTGGGGTGCTGCTCTTGGTTGCCAGATGCTAATGCTTTTTTTCCAGGCCTGTATCCTAGAGCAAGTGGCTTTGTTTAGCCTGACACTGTGTGCATGAAAGGGAATGTACAGAAGGGGAGTCCGACTGGCTGAAAGGGTTTAAGTTCTGCATAGCCTGTTGTCTTGTCTTTGTAGGTGCGAGCTGACAGACAGAGTGAGGAGGGTAAAAAAGGACCTTTAATGTACTTGGCTGTGGAAGGTCGAGGTCCGCTGGGAATTGCGGAGGGGTAGATTTCATGGGAACTCGTGTGCAGTAATGTATTAATGGAGCTGCAGACGCTGACAGGCGTGGCACCAAAATGAGATGCTCTTATATCAATTTAGCTTTTAAGGCTTATTGATTTAGCTTCAGTAAAATAGAGTAGTTTAAAAGTGGGACTACCGGTAGCATACAGTAGTTTAATGTGGATATTTGGTATATCACTGTTGGTAAACCTGTGTATGTTTTATGTGCCCAAGACTTTGATGTGGTGGTGACAAGGGAGAGCAGCATGCTTCCGAAGATGCTACTGAGCACAGGGGCTGCAGGAGCTGCATTAACAACACCCAGCCCAGGAGGAGCCATCAGAAAGATGGTCAAATGTGCTGCTGACTTCAGGCTTCGCTTTTGAGCTGTGTAGGGGAGAAGTCTGTGCTGATTTGTGGTTACAGCAGGAATTTGGTAAACCTACGTTAGCTGGAAGGCCTGGGGGAAAGAGGCTTTAAAAGGATTTTCTGTCAAAGAGGAAATCTTTCTTGAGATGCTTGCTGAATTTGCTGTGCATAAGACACGTTTACACTGGCTTGCATAGGGACGCTCTGAAAGTTAAGCGTAAGTGAAGCAGATAGTGGCAATAACATATGCTAAATGTCTGTGTAACCTCTTGTTCTGGGATGAAGTGGCTTTCAGGTGGATTTTCAAGTTGCACTTAATGTAGCGTAACTATGAGCTGCTGTGAAAAGAATAGTCCCCCTCCTCTCTCTGCCCTGGCCATATGTTGAGCCTCCTCACCACTTTGGACATCATATTTAGGAAGATGAAAAGCGAGACAGTTCAGTTTATGACCAAACAGATGACTATTGTTTGGACTGTTGTTGGACTTGATGATCCTAGAGGTCCTTTCCAACCATTATGATTCTATGATTAATTTTCTGGCTATGGCTGTGGCATGACTAGATCTCACAACAGCCGGGGAGGGAAGCAGAGCTGCTGCTGCTGGGGCCAGTTTGTAGTTTATCATATTAGGTGGTACACAAAACTGGACCTGTGCCTCTCAACAGCTTGTTCCTCTCCATAAGGTGAAATCATTTTACTTATAAATGTAACTGCTGCATAGTTTGGTATGCTTTAATTTATGTGCATTGTCTTTCACCAGCTCTTCTTAGTTTTCCAGAATATTGTCCTGTAGATCTGGCTTTAGATGTCTTCTGGCTGTTTGTGCATGGTAGGCCATGATGTCTCACTCGGGTACCTCTGTTTTGAATACCATAATGTTTTCAGCACGAAAGCATAAAGAGATGGAAAGGACTGAGTCCTTCTCACCAACTGACTTAATGACTGTCGTTTAGAAATCAGTAAAGAAAATAAAATGGTGTCTTTTACCAGAGCTGAATTTATCAGACTTTGCTTCTGGCTATTGGTTTTCTTGATGTCTTTGTTAATTAGATTAATTATTATTAGTGCATATCTTTTCTTCCCCCCCCCCAATTAATATACTTTCACAAAATAATCAATTGCTACTTAATTTTTTTCCCCCCGAAATTATAAACAAAATAGATTGGGCTTTCAAGTTTTTCAGTATAGAGCCATGTGGCTTTTTCCGATCTCGTGCCCATTTTCGTGGCTCTTTTGCATTCCCTTTTGAGTTTTTAAATTTCCTTTAAAAAATTTGTATCTGGAAGCATTTTCATCTGGCTGAGGCCACCTACCAAAGGAGGCATGCTTCCTGCACCCTACTTACTGATAATACATCAGAACACCTGTAGTTACTCTTTGTGCTGGGCTGCCACACTGGATGGTTGCTTCTTCATGACCCTTTGTTCCTTCCTAGAACGTCTGCTTTCCAGGACACATAGTGGAGGCTTCCTTGAAAATGGAAAACTCCTCTTGGAACAAATGAGTGGCAGGAGATAGGAGGATCCATTGCCGGAACGGAAAGTAGCTGTGGGAAGAAATCTGCGTTTTCAAACCATCAAATTTCTGTTCTCAAGCGCGTGCCAAGTCAGCTGTCAGTCACAGATTTATTCCATCCAACACCCTGAGAGCAGCTTGATACAGCGTTGTTGCTGTGTTCCTGAGTCTGGCACCCAAGTCCCATTTGCCCCAGCTGAGGCTGCGCGTATCTCATTCCCTGTGCTCCGTACTGGGTTCTGACTGTACCCGTGGTAGGCAAGTGGCAGTGAAGATGTGATATGGCTGAGACACTTAGCTGCTTACATTTAAAAAAAAAGAGCCCCAAGAGGAGCTCTGGTTTTGTGTTTAAGTATGCTGCATACGTCTCGTCCCCCACCTTTGCTTCATAGTCACGTCCCAACATGCGACTCCTTACTATGGTTTCTGCCAGCTCTGCAGTTCTTTCCAAGGCATTCGGCTCTCTCCAATTGATTCCAGATGTGCTCTCCGTTCCCCGTGCTTTCTCCCTTCCTCCTCCTCCTGCGCTGGCAGTGAAGACAGGGCTGCCTTTCCTTGTGAGGTGCTGGAATTAGTGCAGGCAGGCGGGAGGACTTTCCTGCTGGCCACTGAAGTGGAGGGAATTGAAGGGGTCTGTGTAAGTGCTGTATTAGTGAAGATGCCTGACGGGGCTTTGAGTTTTGTCCGTCCTCCGGGAGCCAAGTCACGGAGCAGCACTGCTGCACAGCTCAGTACCACATTCAGCTCATTGCCCTCACCACAGGGAGGAGGGGGATAGGGAAGCTTGATGCCAAAAGTGATCTTCAGAATCCTTCCTAGAAGAGTACTGGATATATAGAGAGATCTGGAAGAGTCTATTACAGATAGCTGCACCGCGCAGTAAGGTCTTTGAAACATGCGTGTGACTAAAGTAGATACAGATCTTTCTAAGGGACTGAATGAGCTTCATCAGAATTTAAACATTCAGGAAAGTAGTTTGAATTCTTGAGGTTGCAGGAGTAACTCTCCACACTCTCTGAGATTTGGTGATGTGCTTGCAGATACAGGGTGATAGTCATTTGCAGAGCAGGGAGGTGGGATGGAAAATTGCTTATCAGTCCAGCTCAGGTACCTCACTGGTGTTGGAGAAGCAGATGCTGGTTTTTAGAAATACGGTGTCACCTGGAGAGCTAATGTGTTCCTTGAAACAAAGCCGACTGAAGTGAGCAATCTGGTTGCAGAATTAGCTGTGGTGACAGTAGCTGTGACATGACCCTGTTGAGGGTTGTGAGGGTTACCATGGGACCAGGTGAGATTTTCTTCCCTGTTATATTTCTGTGTTCTGCAGCACTTTTATTGAGCAGCACCAGGAACCACTGGTTAGCCATCAGGAGTGAGGCAGAAAACCAACACAGGCAAGTCATCTGTGCCATCTTAGAGTCATGTACATGAGTGCCCAGGTGCCCTGATGCAACCATGGACCACTCCTGAAAGCGCAGTTGCCACACTCCGTCCCCGTCAGTGGCCTCTGGTTCCTGCTGTCTCCCTGCATGAGGATCCACAATCATGCCAACTGTGAGTGTGATTGGTTTGCTAATCCGCTGAAAAGCTAATCGTAGTTAGCTTGGATTAAATATACGTGACACATCTGCAGCACACTGTTTCTTAGCTGTGATTCATTTGAATTCTGGCCCAAAAGAAGAAACTTAACCCTCTTCACCCAGCAGTAAAATAATCTTACTTATGTGGGAGATGCTTCTGCTACTCTGAGTTCCTGCTGGTTTAACGTAGGACTAGATTAATGGTATTTTGAGACTTTATTTTCATACTAATTTGTTGAAAGCTAGTTGTCTTATGGAAATAATTTTTCTCTGACAATGTTTGACTATGAATATGAAGTGGAAAATACTCGCTCGGAATATTGCAGCGGTGGGAAGAACACAGCCAGGGTAGGTGCTAAAGGACCAATCTGGAACAAAAAATTGAGTATGAGCCTTTCTCTTACTTGCTGCCTTTGCTGCTGAGGACATATATATCCTGGTGAATTTTTCCTTTGTTCCACACCCCTACCCACTTCTCCCCAGTAATTCTTCGGAGGTAGTTTCATTCCTAATATGGTATGGAAACAGATGTTGAGACCTCAATGTCGTCTCTTGAAGCACAATTCCCTCTTTCTAATCAACCCCAGAGAGCGTGAATTGATTGAAAGCGTTTGTTGGGATGCCTTTGTGCCAGTAACATTTAACTGTTTTTTGGAATGGAATATAAAATAGATTTCAGGAGCATAAAATCAGTGCTGTTTTAAAATCTGAAAGGTAGGTTTCAGGCTGGTAAGTAGATGTGGCTCATGGCCTTTTAATGTTGTGTAACTTTAAAGCTTTGGCTATATCCACCAGGAAGCCTCTTTGCAGGTTGCCCAGGGGCTTCTTAATTAAGCGTGTATGCATTCAGCACAGAGAGCCTGCATTTGTGCGTTGGGGTAGAGCAAGAGTTGACCATTACTGGAAATAATGACAGCATGGGGATGAGTGAGTGCTTCCTGTGTGCAAGAGTAAGATAAGACTATAATTTTCTTTCATCCTTTCCTACAAAAGCAGGGCTTGAACTTCTTCTCCATGAAGTTCTTAAATGCATTTTGGAAAAAAAAAAAAAAAAGAGAAGAGAAGAAAGGCCAGCTGTTTTATTTTACAGAACAGTTTTTGGTGACCTGTAATGATAGAGTGTATATTGGAAGATAACTTGTTCTTCCCTTGCTTTACATATCTAGGAGAAGGAAGGGCAAGATTAGATAATCTAGTGCAAGCTTGCACCAGGAAGTTGAAGAGAACATGCCTTTAAATGGTTAGCTAGGTACAAGCTGGAGTGTAGGCTTCTTTCCCCCCCCCCCCCCTTTTTTTTTTTTGTGGAAGATCATTTAGGCTTCAGCCAACCCAGTTCAAAAAGTGGTTTGTAAAATGATTACATCCAATTCTAAATTCCAAAACAGAATTCATGCATTTAAACTTTCTTGTTTTAAAAAAACAAGCGTAAAACTCCACCAGACTCATGCAAAATCACCTATAGGTAGAGCACTGCTTTTGGGAGGATTCAGGAGGACTTGCTCTTGTGTCAGTGGTAGTAGAGTCAAAATCCAGTATCCTTTTCTGTTACCCGAGTATGTCATAGGCCAAATGAAGATCAAACTCCAGATGTGCAGATGATAACATAGAATCATGGAATTATTTAGGTTCAAAAAGACCTTTAAGGTCATCGAGTACAAAACCTCTTGCTACTGTGATCCTTTTCAAGGTGTTTTTACGATCAATCCACATAAAGAAAAGAGCATTGATTTTATTAGTCTAGGATGACAGACAGACAGACATGCCAGTCTTGCTCTCTGGAGTAACAGAAACGCCTTTGTAGTGTGGACTGTTGAGTGTCAGGTTAGGGTCACGTAGCCTTCTGAATCCAGGAACAGGTTTGTATAAAGATGAAGGATAAAAGATGGTTATACCCTTTGTATATGACCTTTTCACCTCCAGATGTCTTTTCCATAGGCATTTTACCCACTGTTCCCCTTCAGAAATGAATCTGTAATGAAATGGTCATGATGGAGCAAGTGTTATTTCTGTATTTTGGGGATGTTTGTGGGCACCTGCAGGGTTCATATGGCCGAGTCACTGTTTCGGCATGACTGGGAAGTTGGAAAGCCATCACTGTATCATCCTCTACATTACTTTGCCTTGTGCTTGAGTATCTTCATGACCCTAAAGAGCAAAAGCACAGTTTTTAAAATCAAGACTTAGGTTCCTTGTGCTGTCAGGGCTACCAGTGTAGGTTGGGGTTTCTCTCTGGCATAGTGTTCCAGCCTGTGATTTTCCAGAAGGGGTAATGGTTGAGCTCCTGATGGGTCTTGGAGCATCCCTCACATTGCTTTGTACCCACCCACATTTGTGAAGAAATTGCTTGCTGATAAGTTATTAGCAGGCAAATTGTGGGATTGCCTGGGGAGAGGGTTAATGCACGCTGGAGACGGTGGCTCCCTGGGAGCCTGAGCTCATCCAAGTGCTGGTGCCTGTAGCTCTTCCCTCCCCAACTTCTCCACCCCCTCTCATTTCTGGCTCCAGTTCTCCTCCAGCTCCTTGCCAAGCCATTTCAGCACTCTCAACTGGGAACAAAACTAACCTGACAATAAAAAGCAAGTCTTTTTTTTTTTCCTGGGATATGTGGTGAAATGGCTTGGTGGAGGATGGAACACGGAGCACTGTGGCTGGCAGGGAAGGGAGGGCAGGAGTGCACAGCTGGAGATGGGGCAGTGGCAGCTCTGACCAGAGCCCTTCTGGCCCACAGGATGCGTCCCATGGGGTTCCTGCCAGAGGAGCCTTGGAAGGGGGAGCTGTGTTGGAAGGGGCTGGGAAGGAGAGCCTGCTGCAGCAACTTAAATTTGTGTTCAGCTGGATAGCAGGGGAAAAAAAAAAAAAACAGCCCATGTTCCTTATTATTATTCCTGGGCAGCAGCACTATATGGCAGACTCTTTCTTGTCTGTGTACAGCTGGGGAGCAGTGCTTGGCCTCTTCTGCTGGAGCCCACATATCGTGTTTGCCTCCCCAACAAGAGGCTGTGACCTGAGTTGGAGGAAGGACGGCGAGGTCCCTGTACCCCCTCGCTCACAAGGATCCCTTTCATGCAGAGCTGAGGGCAGGCAGCAGCTCCAGGTTGTATGGACACACCAGGCTCTTCAGATCCAAGCTACAAACATTTTTGCTGTTTATGAAAGGGATTAGGTTAGCATGGAGAGCAAATGTTGTAGCCTGGAACACACTGGTCTTCACAAACAGGTTAATTGCCTCTGTTAGTGGCAAGTCAGTTGCTTCAAGGTTTCATGAGTTCAGTGAAGGTTTTACTCTTAGAAACCTTTCCACTAATAGGCATATACTCACATCTGTCCCAGTAATTTGGAGGTTACCAGAGCTGAAAGGCATATTTAAGAGATATTAAATGTTTACATGCTGTAGCATTTCTGTGCACCTTTCTCTGATGCTTATGCCTTGCAGTAGGGTTATGGGCAGCACAGACCGTTTACCTTGTGGCAGTTTGCATGGAAATGTCTATACAGAAATTGTACCAGCTTAGCTTTACCAGGTTGCTTGGTTATGCTTTAATATCTGTGCGTACTATGGCATACCAATACAGAAGATATCTGGAGCTATACTGCTATAAGGCTCCTTTCGCATCTCTGTGATTACACTCATTTCTCTAATGAGCAAAAGAAAGTGAACCCTTTACAAAACAGACTGATCTTTGACAGTTTTATGGAAGTAGGAGGCCTTTGTGTGCGTTTCTGGCGTTAGCTCTTGGCTTTCCAGTGCCGTGATCTTGGATCACCACCTGCTGTCTGCTGAAAGAATTCATCCTATGTTGCATTTTCTGAACCATGTTGCTCCTTGTTGAGATGTCATCCCCACCTCCCACCCTTTTGCAAGGTACTGCTACATGCAGTTACTTACTATTCCTCTGCTTAGCTTGGAGCTCTAAAGTTTAATTAAGTTAAAGCTGCATAAACACTTAAAAATGTGTCCCTGATAAGGATTTTTCACTGGTTTAGCTGATGTGCTTTTTAAACAAAATGTGGGATGGGATTGTACTGAGCTATGTAGGCAAAACCCTGACTTAAGGAAGGAAGTTGACACCTGCAAGAACATGATTGGACCATTGTAGGGCTGAGAAGAGAGGCCTGAAATGGGAGTCCAGACAGGTATTCTGTATCCCTCTTGTGCCCTGAGGGCTTGGGTGCTGATGAATCAGAAGTCAACATTTTGCAAGGGACAGAGACTACTTTGAATTCCTGCTTGATGGGTATGAGTGATTTCTGTGGGAGCAGAGCAACAGAATTAATAGAAAGCATCACAATTGCTATGAACTATAGGTTATCATATATTGGAATGAAGGTTTTTCCTTTTCTTTAAGAAGCATGTGTTAATTACACCGAGTTCCAATTGCCTTGAACAGCCTTTCCCGGTTGGGTGAGCATGGGATGGCAGCTAGTGTGGTCGGTGCGTGGCAGCACAAACTCGTGGGGGGAGTCAGTTAACCTGGAACTGCTGAAATTATTCCTTCAGCCAAGTGTCTATCAAGCTCCCCTCCTGGAGACTGCCAGCCACCCTGAAGTGTCTGTCTGCTCCTGAACGTTAGTTACAATTTACTTCATGCCATCGCAGAAGTTGAAGATGGCAACGAGGGAGCTGCAATTGGGCTTTCTTAGTCCTGTGATGGCATCTTTGTGTGTATTTAGGAATGGTGACTACTCTTGGACATACCCATTTTGGTCTGTTGTTGCATTTGAGTCAGCGTTTAAGAGAATTTCATGAGCTAGAACAGACAGGACTGGTAATGCAGTAAGTTATGTTATCAGGATTGGATAGACCAAATACTTTCTGTTTAATCTCTTCTCCTATGTACAGACCTTCACCAGGAAGTCTGGGGGTTTCTCCATGTTCTTTGTTCTTCCCGAGAAGTAGGAAAAGCAGTAATTCTGACTGCAGGATTTTCTCTGGTGGGTTAGAGGTAGGGAAAGGAGTTCAGGTGCTATGTTTGAAGATTTTTTTTTTTTTTTTCTTTCTTCTCTGTGTTAGTTCTTGAAAATATGAAGTGTTGTGTAAATGTTGAAATTTGGTAGAATAACTGAAGAGGTAGAATCTCCTCTGGGTTTGGAGGATATCAGTATACTGTGAAACATGCAGAGATCTCATCAGGAGTCCTTTTCTGTAGACACTAGTGGAAACAGGAAAAAAAAAAGGAATTCTAAAGGATCAAAGGAAATTAAAATTACAAAATAAAACCCAGGCAGGAAGTGTGTACATAATCATATCAAGAGAAAAATAATTTGAGATACAGATACTCCATGAGATGATGGAACCTGGACAAGCATAATGGTGATAAATCCACAGATAACCTGAGACATTAAATTAAGGATACATTTGTAATAAAAAATAGAATTTTTGCATGTTAGTGTGATTAAGGGGAAAAATATTGACAGTGGTATTAAAAACATTTCATTCTGCACTAGAAATCCATTATTTGAAAATCTTAGGAAGGTCAGAGGGAAATAATAAATAAAGTTACCAGGATATTTTGGCTTGTGAGGTGTGATTAAGCTCAAAATAACTATGTGTTATCAAAATGCCACAAGCAACAGAAGAGAGAGAGCATTTTTCATCTTTCAAACATTTGTAGATAATTGAAGAAGGGAAAGAAAATATTTAAAAGGTTGAAATGCATTTAAACTGGAAGGAACATCATTAACTGAGGGCTAAAAACATTGAAAATAAGATTATATAAGGTTTATGGGCTGGCATTTTAAGTAGTCTTAAGAGTGAGATTAAAACAAAACACTGGAGTTTGTCCTTTGGGGAGCAGCCCTGCACCATCGAGAGGATAGCAGAATAGGTTTTGTTTGTGGCTAATTAGCATTCTCTTCCTCCTGTCTGGGGCTCTACTGGCTTGTAAATCTAGCTTCTTCTAAGAAAATTGGAAATAGTTTCTGCTACTGCATCTTCCCTGGGGTTGCCTTACCAACTTTTGAAAGAATAATTAAAAATACTGAGTTTTATATTTGGTTCCTATTTTAAACACAAGAATGGGGCAGACAGCGTGGGTTACATGGAAGCACACGGACAGTTGGACATAATGAAATATGATAAGCAAAATAGCTTGAAAAGGAGGTAGTAAGTGGATGGAGTATCCCCTGTCATGACAGGGGATAAATAGTCCGAGTAGATGAGTGACAGGTGTGGCAGGTACCTGGCTTGCAGTAGGACAGCCATCGTTCAGCCTCCCCTCCCTCCCGTTCCTAAACCTAACCCTGCAGATCTTGGTGATGGTTTAGATCGAGTCAGAAGTTCCTTGCTTTGGAGATGAGAATGGTAAAGGAGTGAGCAGAAGTGGAGGGCTGGTGGAGCTGCCCTCATTTTACGGGGTGTGGGGGGGGGAACAACCCCTGTCCTGCTTTCAGAAGATGTGCTGCGTGTGTGGAGAACCTCTGCAGAGCAGGGTTGTGGTGGCTCAGGGGGTGCGTGTGAGGAACCGAGTGCTGGCCGTGGCTGGCACGCTCCCCTGAATTGTTCTTTCTCAGATAAGGGTGCAGAGTTTTGTGTTTCTGCAGGCAGCAAGGCTCTGCAGCGGCTGGACTTAAGTTAATGAAACCTCATCGTTGTTCAGCATGGGCCAAGCCTGCAGCTCAGCTCCGCTAAGTGGTATTGAATGTCCTTCCCTCTCCTTCTCCCCGGGTGCGGGAGCGCATGGCCACGTGGCCCCCAGGGGAGACAGACCAGAGAGACTAATGTCAGAGCAAATTTGGGATTCAGCCAGTGTCTGAATGACCCAGTGCTGGCTGGAGGTGCACTGCATTTATCATTGCTGCCTTCACCCGGAAGGGAAAGCTGCAGGTAGGCTGATAAAGGGACTGAAAGGTTTGTCCGGCTGCAGTGGAGGTCCATCAGCTCCTGCATGCTCACTGCTGAAAGGCTGCTTCGTAATTCCCACTCTGCCTTTCCTATCCGCAGGATAAGGTCTGCTTCTTTTCTACTCCATTGATTTAAGCGTGTTGATGTCAGAATAGGCTCGAGCACCTCCGGGCTTTGTGGGGGAGGACCCAGGGCTGGAACAGCAGCCAAAATGTAAAATCAGGATTAGTCTGTTGACACGCACATAAATCAAACAGCTCTCCTATCATAAATCTTTTCCGTGGATTTTTTTTTCTGCTGTGGCTGTGGAAGCAGTAGAAGCGGTGCAGCAGCCTGGCTTTCCAGGGTTGAATTTCAATGTCAAGGCTGTTCTCCTTCACCCCAAGTGGCTGAATTCAGCTCCCTGCTTGCCCCTCGTTGAGATCCCTGCAGCAGCTGCAGGGCTGCATGCTTTCATATTTGCTTCGGTCAGTTTTCAGCTGTGGTGGGGTAGGTTTTTCACTGTCTTTGGGGGATATCTTTTGCATGGTCATCTGTCTGAGTCATTTGGTTGGTGTCAGCTACATCTAAGGCAGTGCTAAAAGCTGCTAAAAAGTCCGCTGTCCTATCATAGAGGCCTCTGTGGGATGCCCTGAGCTGAGAGAGGAGTGGGTAATTAATACCTTGTTCGATGGTAGTGATGCTCAGGACTGGGGAGAGAGTGAGCATACTCCAGGCTTGTGATCTCAGCTCAGGTCCCTTGGCTCTTCTGTGTCTCCTGCACAGTCAACTCAAAACAAGTTGGATATTCCAGCAGCTGATACCTGAGCACCCATGGTCTGTACTCAGTGCTGCCAGAGCAAAGGAGGGGGCTGCTGCACAGATGAGTTTTTAAATACGTGCTTTTTTTTCTCACTGTAACACAGCAGAGAAGAGCGTGCTCTGAACCACACAATGTGCTTGTTTGTGAGTAGAGGCATGAGAGTCAAACTTGAGGAGATGAACCCAGAGATGGTACGTCTAGGCATATTAAAGTACCATGAACTTCTATATAGGTTTCCTTCTCTGTTCTGATGTCTCAGTGCCTCTTCCCCCTTCCAGAATAATGCTTTACTGTGCATAGAGCCTTGTGTGAGATTACAGGGGTATGCAATTTGCAAGCCCCATGACTTGTTCTCCGTATGCCATCCAGTAGTGAGAAAGCTGCTCTCAAAAGTTTAAGGCAGCAGTGTCATGGCTCAGAGGAATGAGTCATGCTCTTTCAATTGTGCAGTATTTAGTGGTGGTGGGTGGGATATTCACATGAACACATGTGTATCATTCCTCAGGCTGATGTTTTGATCCATCTTCTGTGGTATAAAGTTATTTTCTCTGTTTCCTTTTCTTCAGGGTAACCAGGAGCCAGCAGCAACTCCTGATGCAATGGTGCAGCCATTCACCACAATCCCATTTCCGCCACCCCCACAGAACGGGATTCCCACAGAGTACGGGGTGCCACACACTCAGGACTATGCAGGCCAGACCAGCGAGCACAATCTGACGCTCTACGGAAGCACGCAGCCACATGGAGAGCAGAGCACGAACACGCCCAACACACAGAACGGATCTCTTGCAGTAAGTGCAGAAGAGTGCAAAGCAGGAGAGCAGCATGGTGGTTTGGGAAAAAGCAGCCATGGATTGGATTACTGACTGCTGCTTAAGCACGCGGCAGATCAGCAGCAGACTTGACAAGGAGAGAATTCTAAGCAAAACATAGCTTCTGACCTTCCATTCCTAGGTTCCTCTCTTTCCCCTTGTGCATGTTCCCCCTGTAAACAGCTATCTGCACAGAGCAGCAGTACTTGGGATCATAGTGTTTTACCATGGGGGCATTGTCCAAAGATAGCCCTTTACAAAAGTGTTAACTACCTTGTGATAATTGGCAAACAATTCAACTGAATATGATGGAGGCAAATTCTGGAAGGTTGACAGTATCACAGAATCACTCTGGTTGGAACAGACCTTTAAGACCATCGAGTCCAACCACTAACCTAACTCAGTCCACCACTGAACCCTGTCCCCCAGCCCCACATCTTCATGTTCTTTAAACGTCACCAGGGATAGTGATTCAACCACCTCCATGGACAGCCTGGTCCAGTGCTTGAAAACCCTTTCACCGTGTGTCGAGGGCTTTGTCCAAATGCTTCTTCAGTATTGTCAGGTTTGGCGCCATTACTGCTTCCCTGGGGAGCCTGTTGGGGTGCTCTGCCGCCCGCTGGGTGAAAAACCTTTTCCTAACATCCAACCTAAACCTTCCCTGGCACATCTTCCTACCATTCCCTTGGGTCCCATCACTGGTCACCAGAGAGAAGAGATCAGAACCGCCTTCTCTCCCTTCCCTCGTGAGGTATCAGTCACTACAAAGGATAATGGTGAGCACATGCGTTGTAGGTGTAACCCCAATGTGTTCTTGTTTTCAGGAAGCTAGCAGAGTAGAATAGTACTTTCCTTTGACTTTCTGAAGAT
>JAVSBS010027013.1:77458-90962 GCA_033124195.1 Coracias cyanogaster | reverse complement strand
CCCCCCCCCCCCCCCCCCCGCTTCCTTTTTTTTTTTTTTCTTTTCTTGTCTTTTCTTGTCTTTACTTTCTTCTTCCCATGGCCTGGAACTGGCACTGGGCAACATGCTGGCAGATTATCCCAGGAAAAGCTTTATCCACCCCTTAAGCCACTTGTTAAGACTTAACTTCCTAATAAAGAGCCTTATGGTGAGAGCCTTCAGTGCTCAGGGGTGGATTTAATCTGTTAATGCTTTCAGTTTTACTTGTAGTTGGGTGTTTGGCTTGTAGCGATTATTTTTCCCCCTGTAAGTACTGAGTGAATTCAGTGCCAAGGATTGGGAGAACTGATAGTGCCAGCTTGAGTGTGCGTGGTTCCCGACGTGTGCTTCCATTCCTTTAGCAGTGGGTGGTGCCTGCATGGTTGACACCACTGGTTACGACTTTGATAAGGTATCTTTGAGTTCATCTTGGGAACACCACAACTTCAGCATCTTGAAGAAGAAAAGGAGTACAAACCCTGGAAAGCACATTGATAGTATGTAAAAGGAACTTCAGGTGCCATACTCAGCAAGCACAGGTGTAGATGGGCAGAGATTGGGCTGGAAATAAAATTAGAGCTGGTACAGTGTGCAGAAATGCAAGTCATCGTTTTAGTATCAGATTGGCCAATGTCATTCCAACCTGTAGGATGTGGGCTGCCTGTCTCAAGCCAACACGTATCTTGAGCACTGCCAATTGGATGGGAAAGCTAGAAATGGGGAAAAAACCACAACAGGGCAGTGGCTTTCCTGGTGTGTTTTTGCTGTTCCCATCCTTGCCCAGAGCTTAAAAGCATTTCTCTTTAATGGAAATGATGCAAGCCTTGACCTTGGTTGCAAGCTCTTGCCAGCCCTCCTGCTCCTCTTCCTTATTAGGAGCCATCTCCGTGGCACTGCAGGGCTGAGTTCTGTGTTTCATCAACTTATACTGACTCCGAGGAGCCCACAGCATGCAAGGAGGCTGGCTAGCCTGTAAGGGGGGACTGGGAGCCCATCTGTGGGGGAGGGAGCGTTGCTGGGAGACTGCTGGGAGGCAGCAGTGTTGCCAGGAGGCTATGGAGAGAGCCTGACTGGCAGGGGTTATCTGAGAAACAGGCTGAGTAACACATAACATTTGTACTGGCTGTTGGAAACAGGTGGGCATGTCTGGTCCGACCATTGGACATGGTTAAAGATGTGTGAGCTGAGCATGCAGGATCGGGCTTGTGCGCTGTAGCTGGCCAGGAAGTGGTAAGGGTGCAGGCGAGCGCACTGCTGCTGCTATGGCTGGGACTGATCAAACCCGAGGATCCCAGATTGTGACACATGAAGAACTCCAGGAGGATGAGGGAAGGTGCCTCAGCCAAGGGCGTTTTACATGCCAGGCTCTCACATGCACAGGGTCCTGGATCTTCTGAGTCCCTTAATCTTTCTGTATAGGACTCCTTCTGTATGAAGTTATTTTGAATCTGTAGGCTGCCTTGGGATGTAATTGCTTGTAAATTTTCCCCACAGTATGCTGATTAATGATGTAGGGAGTAAGGGAAGGAAGAAGGCTCAGTAGTTACTCAAGATGAAGCATGGTATTAAAATATGTCAGAAAGGTTGGTTATTTCACCTTGAACATCTACAGCTAACGTCAAGCATCTTGTCCATCACATATGCTTGTTATTACTTGACATATGTGTTCAGTCCATGCGCACTAGACTGCTGTGCTTTAAGGCACCTTTTCCTTTCACCATTTTGTAGTCTTGCTCAAACTTTGCTCTATTAAAGTTAGCACTAAGTTACTGTGGGTGATGTATGATCCTTCCCTCCCATTACTACGACTGACAAGCGCAGCTGCTGTCGTGTGTGTGAAGGCGATATCCCAGACTGAACAGCCGGTGGATTTTTTAGCTGCTGACTTGAAGCCTGTGCTCCCATGGGAAGTTTCAGAAATTCCTTCAGCCAGACAGATAAGGTCTCTCCTTGCTTTTAAGAACAAGGCCTGTGCTTGGTCCAGTTGGCAGGACAGAGCGAGATAGTAAAAGCTGTGCTCAGATGGCGGGCCTTTCCTGCTTTTCAGGCGGGTAGCTTTTAGGATAATTACAAAAGTAACAGAGAATATAGGGTGGCTTAAAGGTTCCTCGTGGGAAGGGGAGTTTCATCTGGTTGGTAAGATGTTATGCAGCAATGTAATGGGGTCCCCAGCGCACTGGGTGGGAGCACCTTTTCCTAGAAACCTGGCAGATGCTGGCAGGCAAGTCAGATGGAATGATTTGGATTAGTGGCAGTGTCTGAGTTAATAGACAGTGGTCTGGAAGCCTGAGGTCAAGCATCAGCAGTGAACTTAAGTAAAATAAACTTTGAGAGTCAAAGTCCATGCCTTCCTACATGGTCTAAAAGCCTTGAGCAAAGGAGAATGATGGGTTGGTGTCATCAGCTAAGGATGAGCTTGGTTCTTGAGGTTTGAGTGTAGTGGAAAACATTCAGAGCTCTCAGAGCAGGGGCACGGAAGAGAAACTGGCACAATAGGTGGTGTAATACAAACAGCTTAATTTGGAATCTTTTTTTATTTTAGGATCAAGCCTCATCTGTGGGGCTTTGTTTCTTCCCTGGCATGTGGGTCTCCCGGTCTTCATCTCTGAGCATCTGTCCTTTCTCTTGATACTGTCCCAAAGCACAGCTGAACGACCTGGATTAAAAATAGATTGCGGTACCGGACCATATTTGGCCTACTCAGTCTTGCCTGTTGCAGCCTGTCTCTTAAACTGTTGATGCTCTGCATTTCACTTCTTGTGGTTTTGGGTCACCTGGTTTCTTCCCCCTTCCCTCTTCTTGGTTTACATTAGTGTGCTGATCGCTAATGGAGACACCCAGCACAGAGAGCTGCAAGTGGAGATGCTAATTAGGCTGCGGTACCTCTGGCAGCTGAGCTGATCTAAAGATTCACTGCTGTCAGAAAAGAGAGATCTGGCTCCCAGCACAAACTCCCACTCCTATTTACTGGCTCTGGCATTCTTTACGTGAGCCACTTTAATTCACTGACCTGGCAGAAAGCTGTCCAATTCTTTGGCTGGGTTAATGAATTAGAGCAGCTCTTGGAGGGATCCAGCAAATGCTGTTGTTGCAAGGTAAGCGTATGGAGTGCATGGCCAGGAGCCGAGAGCGATTGTCAGCTCTCTGCATCTCCTGGTACTATACCCGCAGAGGGAAGATTAATCATCTGCTGAACTAAAAAAGCTTGCTTGATAGTAAATGCAGTGCACTTAGTACTGTGAGCTGATTATTCCACTCGTTTCTCTTGTTAATGTCAGAGGGAAGAATTTGTGTGTCTGTATAAATTACAGAATGCAGCTGGAGGTATAGAAGTAGAGGAATAAGTTTATGCAAATTACTTTGCCTGGAAATGGCAGGTGGTGTCGTCTTGGTGTTACGTTGTCATGAACCAATATAAAGCATTGTTTAATTACAGAACATCATGTCTCTTGGCTTCTTGATGTGCCGTACTGAAACACATTCAATTCATCTGCCATACCATAAAGGGGTATTGACTTTCTGATTTCTTAAAGGAGACATGTCTCTGGTGTGGGATTCCTGTGTGTCGTCTTCAGAAGCAAGTCAGGGAAGCTGCTCAGTCATCCGGCTGTGCCCCATACATCTAGCAAGGGTTTGGAAAGAAGGGAGCTGACGGCACCAAGGATTCCTCAACTGACTTTTGTAATACATGGATGATGTTATAATGATGACTTTCCCTTGGGTATTTCTTGCCTAGTCTGAGATTGCAGAATTTTCCTCTGTAATTATTTTTCATCACTTTAGTAATTAAAGCAATTGCTCATGTGAGGTATTTCAGGTGAAGAATATGTTTAATGAATATCCTCACTTATCTTTTCGTACTGCTGAGCAGGTAGACACGAGGAGGAACTAGCTTCATATAAGTAGCTAGCTGCTGATTGCTTGGCCACCTCAGCTTGGAAATTGCAGTCTTGAGGTAGTGAACTCTGACATTTAATATAAGGAATTTGCTTTGAATATGAGGCAGACTATTTTGTTATTTTGAGTATGAGGCAGATTATTGTCAGCACTTGTAGACTTGTGTCTAGTGAGGCAAGTTTAAAAATTCTTTCAGAAGAGAAATAGGAAATAAATCGGCAAGTACCATGTTAGAGTATACAGCTGTGGTAATTCTGCATATCTCTCAAAGGTTATAGCAGATCTAGAAGGAGTACAGGGAAGGATAATAGTGATGATGAAAGGGATGTAGCAGGTTCTTTATGAGAAGAAATGTAATATTCACTCACAAAAAGAACTGACAGGAATGAAGGCATATGACGAGTACATAGAATATTGAATGGTATTGGAGATAAAATAGGGAATTTTCCCATTTTCACGTCCTAGGGTGCATGCAGGAAATAGAGTGGCATGTCTGAAGAAAACAGGTTTTTGTTTCTTGGTTTTTTTCCACGCAATGGAGAATTTGGCATTGGAACTCTTGTCCATAGAATGCTTTGGAACTTGAGACATCAACTGGCTCAGTTTGGAGACTGCGCTGGAGAAGAACCACCTGTTCTGTTGGCTATGTTCTTTTGTTCTTCCGCAGATGCCACAGATTTGGCCGCTGTCAGAAAGAAGCTAGTGGGTGGATGCTGGTCTGTCACTGTGTGACTGTTCTGCTGCTGCCAGTGGAGTGGTCCAGGGGTAACCACTAGCTCGGGAAGTCTTGCTGCCTCCTTCACCGTGTCAGGCCATCCCTGTTTTTGAGGAATGGGCTGGAACTGTTCACAAAGAGTTTGACGTTGCGACCAGCAGAGCAGGCCTTTCAAGGGGCTTCATTTCACCACTTAATTGGATAGGGGAGGGAGGGTGCACCAAAGAATCCTATTAAAAATACTGATCAGGAAACCAAAGGATTTTAAACATCGCTACATGGAAAATGTTATCTGACACATCAGAGATGTCTTTGTTGTGCAGGACAGATAGCAAAGCCTCCTATGTGCTTTCCTATGTTAGGTTTGTGCTCTGACTTAAGCTGGGGTATATCTTCATTTAATGATGAAGGTGAACAAAATGACTTAAGCTTCAGTATACAGTCAGAAAAAATATGCCCTAAATTAATCTGACTGTACTGAAAATACTTAAAAGCCACCAAATACTTAAAAGCCATCCTTTGCCAGTTTTTTTTTTTGTCTGATTGTGCCTGTAGTGTGGCCCAATTTTTTTTTTTTTTAATGTAACACTCCTAGCATCTCTAAAAAATCATGGTTATAATTCTAAAATTGTATTCAGTGCTGTTGAAAGGTGATTATTACCTCTGAGGTCTTCTGTCTGCTAAACGAGTGTAGTTCAAGCAGCAGAAGTTCCCATGCCCTTTGCTCTTGGATGCGTAGGACGCCTGTCCTTCTCTGGTAGAGTATGGTGGGGCAGGAGACGGGTTTTGTGTCTGGTGTCTCATTCTTCACTCATTTTTCCACCAAACCTGCTCAGTGGATATCTGTTCATTGGTAGGTAACTGATTGTTTTGACATGGGTTCTTCAGTAGAAGTGACAGAGGTCTGCACATTGGTCCTGCACACAGGTCCACATTGTCTGCACTCTGCTTTGCAGTGGAAAGATTGCATTCTGCCAGTCATAGCTTTCAGTTCTTGTCTCCATACAGTTCCTCAAGCTCTTGGTCCAGACAAGGTCTAGAAGCAAAAGAGTGAGCACAGTCTGTCTCCCAGATTTTGTAAGCCACCCAAGTCTCCTTTTAAATATAGTTATTAGTTGCAGTGTGTATTTTGTAAATATTTTCTCTGCAGTGATTTATGGCTCTTAATCTACTCACTGTGATTCACAACATTTTGGACTGCCTGCTTCCTGGGTGAGAGGACAGGGGGTTGTTTTTTGCTTTTCTATAACTTGGAGCTGAAGCAGTTCCAGTTCTAGAAGCAAGTGGGAGATGGAAACAGAATGTGCTGGTTATTAATAGTCTGTGTGCTGGCCAGTCGGATTGTCTGGCTCATCAGGGAGGTAGCCCTCTGTCTGGCCACACAGATGGAGATCTGCTTGGAGCTTATGTGGCGCTGGAGCTCCTGCTTCCCTCCCAACGAGGAGAAATCCTCAGCAGTTTTGCTCAGCAGCTGCTTTAGGACAGAAGAGCTTGGTCAAGAGGTGGGAAGACGGTTGTAGAGCTGCCCCCAAGCTTTTGTGTTGCCAGGTGTCCTTCCCTTTTACATGCATAGATACACATATATACAGCCATCCTTGCAGCTGCTTCTGCTTGTCTAGGGTTTCCTTACTGCTGATGGCTATAAGGGAGGAGCAGGCACGGGGGCACAGGCAGCAAGTAGTTAAAAGTGAAGCACATATTGTGCGTGTCCTGAGCTCTGATGCATTTCTCAGTGACCTTGAGCAGAGCTCAAAGCTTGTGTGTGCAGGCATGAATGACATTATCACCTGCATAAGCACATGTTACACAGGCTATGCTGAGGAGCTAAGAAAGATCCAATACTGTTTCTAAACACAGGAGCTTTGCCACAGCATGTCTCTGTGTGGCCTGATGACAGGCCCTGAGAGCTGGGGAAACATGTATTAGCTGCCTTCTGAGCCGAATCGCTGTCTGTAGCGAAGGGAGAGGGCTGGTTCTTTGCTGTGAAGTGTTGATGTGAGGCCAGAAGGAAGGAGCTGAAACTCAGTGTGGGGAAGAAGTCAGGATGGGGAGTGGACACTTGGTGAGATGGGGTTTTTATCATCTGGCTTGGTCAGGGTAGTGCTGTTGCCAGTCTCCATTACGTGCTGCCTGAGAATGGGCTCCAGGCCCTTCCTTTCATCTCCTTCCTAATGAAGTAAGACGAGGAGTAACTATAAAATGAAAGAAAAAAAGAAAGCGCAAGATCTGGGGAGACTGTTTCTTTCATTTATGTTGTAGCTGAATGTGTGGCAGTAGACAAATGTATTGAGATGTTACTGCGGCTGGAAGTTCAAATCTTACCTTAGGGCCAGAGATGATAGAAATGAGTGAGCTACAGTATCCAGAGAGAGAAGGTATTTAAGGTTAAACTACTGCTGAAAAATCAGGATATGTGAAAGCCTTAAAAGCATTTGGGGGCTCCGAGTGCAGTCAAACAGGTAAGAGTGGACTGAGATCCCTTGTTCCTTCTATTGTTTCTCTTCTTTGAAGCCTTTGTCTTACCATACACATTGCACATGCTGCGAAATGACTCCTGTGTGGCAGCAGCACTCTGCCATATGCAGGAACAGCTGTGAGTGTTTTTGAGCAGGCCGCAGTACATGATACATTGCACTATTGGTAAGAAAGGAGTTGTGCCCTCTGCCTGCAAATGAATGGATGGGAGGGGAGTGCAGACAACCTTCCATCTTCCTCCCCTGTGGAAGCAGCAGATCCAGTCCTGTGCAATCTGTATTTGAATTTAAAGACTAAAACGTTTCTGTCATCACCATTCAGCATCTGTGCCTTTCCTCATTCATGCTGTAGAAGATGGACTAGTGTGGGTGTTTGAGGACATACCTGTGTGCATGGGTGTTTGCTCACTTGCCAGGTCCATGCAAAGCCATAGAAAACATGGGATTTAGCAAATTGCAGCAGCAGGGCTCCAAAATGGATTGTGTAGATCCCTTTCAGCAGGAGTGTTCATGATTTGGGGGAGTTACTTTGGAGTACTTACTTGCAGGTGTTGTGTGCAGTGGTGATGGATGGCTACCCCTGTGTTTTGTCTTTCTTGGACAGATTTGACCTGAGGAGCAAAGGACTCTGGTGGAGTCATAACAATAAAACCACCAAATAGCATTGTGTGATTTAATCGTAAGCTAGCTGCATTGATTCTTCCCCAAGGGTTCACTCTCTGTGTGTTTGGAGATGCATTTTGTCATAGGGGTGCGGATAGGAGAAGCAGAGGAACTTGGGGAGGGGGAGGCATCTTTTTAAATATGATCAAATCGAAGTGTCAAAGGCTGTTCTCAAAAATTTGATGTTTGGGGGATGGATGAATCTTAGACAAATAAAAATCCTTCATTCTGCTAGGCTTATCCTGAGACTTGCATGGCTCTGAGGAGCACAGATACTTGAAGGGCAGGATATCCATTCTTCCTATCACAGCTTAATTTACATTAACCAGATCAAACGTGTTTTGTGCTGTCTGTGCAGCCCTACTAAAATAAAATGGAAAGCTGCCACTGCTTTGCTCAGCATGACAAGCCCCCAGTGCTTACTGTTTGCTTGCTCTCGTTATTGCTTTATAACCAATACACAGGTTCAAGGTCATGTCTGTGAGAGACATTTCTGGCCAGAAGAGCTCTGTTAACGTTTCCAGTTTAGTTCATCTGTGGAGAGATGTTTCTTTCCAAATACTCATGAAGTATTGTATATTGAATGATGTGCAGCACAGCCTAGCAAGTCTGGAAAGCGGTTAGGAAGTCAGTGTGGACAGCTCCCCAGAGATTTCTTTCCTCTTTGGTACACAAATTGCGTATTTAAAAATGGGAGGAAAAAAAGGGCCTCAAAACAATAAAAAACCCCTACTCTTAAATCTTTGGTTTCAAGGCCTGTGTGTGTTCTTGAAGGTGCCTAAAAAGGGCTGACTAGCAATTACGCTGTCCTTGCATTCTCGTAGAACTTACTTTCATTGATGGTTTAAGGAAAAAGTCAGGTTGTCATCTAAAGGAGCGAAATGACACTTAAAAGTGCATTGCACAGGTGGTCAAAGCAGGACTCCGAGGAGGCTGAGGCAAGCAGCCGGAGATGGAGGGCGTAACTGGGTGCTTTTTGAATACTTTGATCTGTCAGTGCTTGCCTTGGAAGGGGACACAGCAATAAAACCTATCAATTTGTAGTCTACTTTATTTTGTAGCTCTGAGGTTTTGAGGTAATTTTTCTGAATAAAGTGGGAAAAGTGCGATTTTCTCATCAAGCCATTTTGCAGAGGGAATTCGCCTTTATATTTAGTGCTGTGCTCAAATTTTACCACTTCTTAGTCCAAGCCCAGCACCAGTGGCTGAGGTTCTCTTCCTACGTCCTGCCCGTCATCTCTAGAGGGGCATTAGGCCTCTTCTCTGGCACACTGGTCTTCCGGAATCTGCCTTCTTGCTGTACTTTCTCTGTGCACAAAGACCCCTGGCCCATCCCTTGACCTGGATTTGCTGTGCCAGCCAGTGCTTAGGAACACTGGAACAAATTCTCTTGCTTTAGCTGTGCAATTGGTAGCAGAAAGTAGCACTTGGAGTCTTTATAAATCCTTCAGTGGTAATGACTGTTTCCTGTCTCTGGGCTGACTTGTAAATGTATGAGAAAAGTTAATCAAAGACATCCGTAAACTGTTCGTGTATGGATTTTACCATTTAATTATAGATCTTCTTTTGGGGTAATGT
This sequence comes from Coracias cyanogaster, assembly GCA_033124195.1. Taxonomy (NCBI): domain Eukaryota; kingdom Metazoa; phylum Chordata; class Aves; order Coraciiformes; family Coraciidae; genus Coracias; species Coracias cyanogaster. The sequence continues at coordinate 81,617 of JAVSBS010027013.1, read as the reverse complement.
TTCTCTGAAGGGAGCTTGACAGAGCAGATGCCGTTTTGCCTGGGGATGCATTTCTGGTATTGGCCCGGTGAAGAGCTGCCACTTCAGCTGTGGGATTTTGATGATTGCATGAACATCCTGCCACATGAGATTAGAGTGGCGGTACTACCTCCCAGCTTCAGGATATGAAAGATCCGCCTCTTCATTAGAGCTTTCATATGGTGGCAGCTGAAGGGAGGAAGAACAGGGGAAAAGAGAGGAGCAATTTAAGAAAACCAAAGGCAAATCTACTAAGCTAAAGGTGATCTGAAGTGAGGGAGGCTGAAATTTCATTACTGTTTACTCATGGAAAGGGAGGGAAAGAGCAAGAAATCAATTGTTAAGCATTACTGGCTTTATCAAAATAATTGTCAAGTGCTCAGATACTGCAATCGCAAGTGTGGTACTAATACCTATAAAGAGATAGAGAAAGCACACGAAAGGAATTTGTGTGGTTTCTGTTCATGAACACGCTTTTGTCTTTCTGATTTCAGCAGACAGAAGGAGGGGCACAGACAGATGGACAGCAATCACAGACACAGAGCAGTGAGAATACTGAGAGCAAATCCACTCCAAAACGACTTCATGTGTCTAACATTCCCTTCCGCTTTCGAGATCCTGACCTTCGGCAGATGTTTGGGGTAAGTTACCAGCACCTTCTAAGGAATGGCAGATTCTCCTTCCCCACAGGTGAGACACATGGTGCTGATGTATTCCTGTGAAGGAAATATGTTGTAGCTGAATGTGTGGCAGTAGACAAGGAAAAGCCCTGTCCCCTCAATTTAGTCGGTACACTGTAAAACATTTGTGGGACTAGGACAATCGGTAGTGTTTATCTCAGCTGGTAAATGTGCAGGAAAACTATACCTGTGGTGTTCCTATCACAATGTCGAGTGTGACCTAACAGTTGGTTTGGAAAAACAAACCAAAACTTTACCTTCTTTCCAAATAAAGACTAGGATTAAACATTGACTTAAAGTCTCCCTTGCAAAGCACTGTTTTTCAGTTGCGTAGAAACTTGTTGAAATATTTATGTCTTTCCTTATGATCCACTTCTGTGCTGCCACAAGGATTTGGCCAACTAGCTACTGCATGTGGAAAAGCTAGCGCAAGTCAGGTGGTGGTTTACATTGAGTATGATACATGTTCTGTTTCTTTTGACCAAATAGTTTGTCTTCCCTAGTCTTTGTATGCTATTCATCATTCTCCATTTATAAGCTCGCTGAGTAAGAGTTTGTTTACATGAGTATAGGTGATGACTGATTCCATGCTGGACACAGAGATAAATGAGTTAAATGCTTCATCACCTAACCTTCAGCTGAAGTTGTCTATATATCATCATCAGGAATCTTTGACTTCATATGATGGCGTCATCCTTGGTTGATAGCATGTTTTAAAGTCTTCAGAAATATTTCTTATTATATATAAAGTTAACAGACTTTACATGTTGCTGCCTGTTCAAGATGCAGTGCAGAGAACTCTAAGTCAGGAAAGACCAAAGCTAAGGTTCCCCGTACCACCTTAGCCTTCAAGTGTATACCTTGTTCCTAACTGCGTAGTCAGCTGCTCCTCCAAACTCTTGCAGTGTTTCAGTTGTTGCATCTCTTGAGCCATCTGTGTAGGTGTGTATGCATGCACATACATCCACACTGTCATGTGGAGAGTAGTGTTAAGAGTATGTAAATGTGTCAGATTCATGGACTTCAAGCTTAGAGTGCTATACATGTGAGAAGAATTTGGCTTATTTGTCCGTAGCTTGGTCAGTACAGAGTGAACAAAGTGTGAAGAAATGTTAAAAATTTCACTGATGGTCTTCAGCAAGAGTCCCAATTACTATATATCATGAGAGAGACCTGCCCTTTGTTCTTAAAGCTTTCTGTGTCCATAAGAAGCTATTTTGTGGGTGAAACCAAATGGAGAGGACTGTTCAAAATGCAGGAGGGAAAGGCCGCTGTTCAGAGGGACCTGGCAAGGCTGAAGAAATGGGCTGACAGCAATCTTAAGATACTCACCAAGAGTGAATTTCAAGCCTTCCATCTCGAAGGAATAACCCCTGCAGCAGTACAGGTTAGGGGCCAGTTGTTTAGGAAGGTGCTCTGCAGTGAAAGATGTAGGGGTCCTGATGGACAATAAATTGAACACAAGCAGCAGCATGCCCTCATGCCAAGGGGAGGCAAACCATATCCAGGGCTGTGTTTGAGTGTAGCCAGCGGGCCCAGGGAAGTGATTCCCCTCTGTTTGCAACAGTGATTGGACTGCATCTGGAATACTGAGTCCAGTTTGGCTCTCCAGAGCAAGAAGTGCACTTCCTTTAAGTGAAATACTTGAGCAAGCCCAGTGGGCACCACTAAGATGGTCGAGGGCTGGAGAACACGGCATGTGAGCAGAGTCTGAGACCTGGGCCTGTTGAACTTTGAGAAGAGAAAGCCGGGGGGGGATTTTTGTTGTCTGCAACTACCTGAACAGAGGATACAGAAAAGATGCAGCCAGATTCTTTTTGTGTTGTGTGTCATGATAAGACGCAACAAACACAAGTTGGAACATGAAAAATTTCAATTAGATGGTAGCAGGAAAATACTTTTTTTTTTTTGTTTTGTTGTTGTACTTGACTGGACACAGCCTGGCCAGCCAGATCTCATTAGACCTGCTTTGAGCAGGGGTAGCACTAAATAACCTCTGAAGGTAGGTTCCAGCCAAAGTTACAATTCTGTGATTCTGTTGCAAGAGGCCTGGGCTTGCTTCCATGTTGTTCATACATTAGATTGTCGCACTCTTGACATCTGTGGGAGTTTTCAGGGTGAAACTCATCTCCTGGCAATCTGTGATTGCTGAATCTTCTCAGTTGCTGTTTTTGCTTTTGTGTTTTTTAGCTTGCTTTTTGCTGTTGCAGGGCTGTGCGGTAGGCAGTTCCATCCGGTTTGGATAAACTGGTTGCTGAAATCACAGCCAGTTCTTGGGCCACCTGCTACAATCTGTATTTAGCACGTCCTGCTCCGTGCCACTGCTGCTCCCCTATCCTGGGAGCTGCATCACTTACATAAACTATTCCACGCTGTTGCTGCCCCTTCTCTTGGCACCCGTGCTTGGCTTGACAACTGGCCCCTTTCATGCTCATTCACCTTGATGCTGTTCCAACCTGTGCTCCTGGTGTGGGGGACATGGATAAGAGGGAAATCTCAAAATTGTCCCTGTCCTGGTGACTCTTACCTCTGCTTTGCAGGTTGGGAGACCTGGGCAGTTCAAATAAACGGCTGCCCTGAGTAACTTGTGGAAGATGCAGCCTAACTGCTTGCATTAAAGTTTCCTATCCGTTTTTGGCCCACATGGTGCCACTTGTACATAGGAGGAGTGGGAAAACAAACTATATGTGTTGGTTTCTGGTGTTCCTTGAGTTTTGTTGTTTATTTTTTCTCTAAACTCACTTCTCAAGTTCACACAGTGATGTGATTTTAACTGAGATAAATGGTATATTATCTATAACACCTTTTGCTAGTTCACCTGGCCCTATGCTTGCTGCAGGTTGTGCCTACCAGAGGAGCATTCATCTTTTGGGGCACAAAAAACCATGTGCCTTTTTCCTGTAATAGAGAACTTTGCTACTTCTGCCAAAGAAATAATCAGTGGTTCTTGCACATCTCCCTTTTTCTCCCAGTGCTTCTTCTCTCAGCATGCTCAGAGCCCTAAGCAGGAGAGTGTTTCTCTCTGAATCCTCCTTGCTCCAATTTCTTTTTCAGGATCGGGATGCTTTCCCTTGGGTGACTCACTGAAACCAACCCTTTCTCCTGCAGGGGACTCATGGTTGTCTGTAGTCTTCAGCTGTGGCTAGCCTGTAACCCCTGCCTTCTCCCTCTTCCTTCTGTGTGTCAGGTCGCATCTCCTCAACGTCATATCTGAGAGACTCCAAATCCTTGCCTGGAGTGATTTTCCCAAGCTACTGTACAAAGAGAGGAATTGGATAGACAGCAAAGCCGTGGAGGAAGAAATAAATGTGATGGTAGGAAGGGATTAAAGAAGTCCCTTGAGGTTGGAACAGCATGCGAGAGGTCAGCTCAGTCCTGGGGCGCAGAACATTAGCTAATGCTTTCATCCAGACCTGAGTAGAGGTGGACTTTGGACGTGTTGTCCCATGTGTGATTAAATG